>WBMZ01004495.1:24539-203311 GCA_013400975.1 Atrichornis clamosus | reverse complement strand
CTTTCCCTTCTCTTTCCTTCTTTTTTTTTAACTGACAATGTTGAAAAATACCCAAGCAAAGCAAAAAAAAAAAAAAAAAGAAAGCCAGGGCAGTACCACAGAAGAACCTGTCAGTAGACTATGGATTTACAGCTGAATAGGCCAGCTGTAAATTGGAGTGAAATCTGGATGCAGCTTTAGAACAGGGGCTACAGCAAAAGGTGTGTTTTCAATTTGTCACCACTGTTCCAACAATACACTAGGTCTGATGGCATCCGTTTCTCTTTTCTTTACAATAAAAAAGCAATTATACTCTGGGCCTGAGGATATAGTAATATATAACAAAATAAATTAACTCTTCAGCATATAAAAATTCCATCTTCCACAGGAGTGGTAGATGTTGTTTGGGTGCATTTCCCTACAATTTTTACTCTCCTGATTCTCTCTAGAGTGTTTTACTCAGAGTCGCAGTGAGATCAGCAATAAAGCCATCTCATGTGAATTAGACAGTTTTGTCTGAAACAAAATTACACCAGCAATAAATGTCACTTGGTAGATCCTCTCTAATATAACTTCATTATAAATCAACCCTGATATCCCTCCTTACCCCAGGACAAACAAGAATAAAAAGTAAAAGAAGCAATTTCTGCCATTGAAATAAAACTGATTATTATTATGGTTCCTTCTTCTCACACTTTACCCTTTACCTACTTCAGACTGATTGTTGAAGATTTGGGGGATCTGTGGCCTTTTATGCCTGTTTGTGCTATAAAGTTGAGTAGTTACTCTCTATGTAACATCTGGGCTTGCAGTTTAAAATGGTGCTGGGGACAAAACTATTCTACTGCATCATGAGGCAGGCTGCAAAAGGCAAACAGCAGAGCACATGTTTTCTCTTTTATGTTAATCATCTCTTATTAAAAGTAAGGCCAAAAGAAATGTCCCTTACAAATACTCTTTACCAAAAAAGTATTGAAATGCTTTGGTTTTTTGGTATCAGATCTATTCTTTCATATTTGCATATATATATATATGTATAAATACATAAGCACACATATACACAAACCTCCCAAGTATCTTCCATTCTCCTTCTATTTCTCTGTCTCCTTCCTAGACAGTTGAAACTCGTGTACAAGTAAAGGAGAACATGCAATGTTGCCCTTCTAGTTTCTTCTTAGGACCCTTCATGCTGCTGGATGTGAATAAAGCAGTTGCCAGAGAGAGGATGCCCTTGAATCCAGGAGAACTGGAAGCATGTAGAAGTGCCTTCTTGCCATCTCTCATTGGCCATCCAGACTTAAACAGAAGCCAAGACATCCTCCAGAGGTCTTGGGGCCATCACAGTACTGACCTCATTGCTTGCTATTTTTGCAGAGATCTGTGGCTCACGGTCGTTACACCATGGATGCTTTTAGTGTAAATTTTAAGGTCTACATTTTAAAAAAGGAAGGAATCTGCAATAGAGTCAGCACTTGGCAATATCTGAATGACTAACAGCAAGCAGAGGTTAATGTCCCCTAACTTCCTCACAGGCCATCATCGCCTAGAGCTGATCATTAATTGCCTGCAATAGCCTGTGCCATAGTCATTACTGCTTAGTTATTCAGATGAAATGAGTAATACTAGTTTTAGGACTTCCGTTTTCATAAATTGAGAACTCTGTCTTTATTTCCCAGACACATTCTACATCCAATTTAGCATTATTTTTCTCCCCACTTTAATAAACAATGCTCTGTGTCTGTTAAGCTTTCATAAAGGTAAAGACTTTTCTTACATATTAGATATCATACAGAACAGACAAATAACTGGATTATATTCCGTTATTTTCGCATCACTGAACAAATAACCACAGAAATCAATCATGGTAAGTAATAAATGAATGAACTGGCAGTTACAGAAAGAGCTGCATCTAAACTGCAGGGCAGATGCAGCATATGGCTTGGTCCTACTTTCTGTTCCCCAGTCACAGGGACATGGGGCACTCAGAACCTTTGAGCTCGGACTCCTGGGCTTCCCTTCCGAGGAACCACAAAGCATAGGGAAGCTTTGTGTCATTAAGGTACATAAGTTGTACAGTGTAATCTTCCAAAACCCCCACTACTTCAGCCTTCTCAATTACACTGCAAGATAATGCATAAGCCCAAGCTGCTTTAGGTTTGTCTGGATAAGGAAGTTTTGTAGAGGATATCAAAATGACATGCCCTCATTTTTGCCCTGGAATCCACATACCCTATTCCCTCCATCATTTTGTTTTCCAACAGAAGGAAATGTGTGCATGTAAGACTGTGGTGAGCTCCAGCTGATCCCTGCTATGGATGTGTCAGGCACCTGGTATCACAGGTATATCTCCATCCTTCCCAGGCGAAAAGTTTACAGGCAGTCTTTGAGAAATCAAAGTTAGATGCATGTGTACTTGTTAGCACTCAGGAATGGTATTTAACCTCAAAATTATAGAGGCACAAAGAGCCGAATTCTTCCCATCCCAGACGAAGCTTTGTGCATGAAATGACACACCAGATCTGCTTTGCATGGATAATCACAAATAGTAATTACAGAATTACCTCCTGGGCATGTTTTATGTGGTGAAACTCTGTGGTGGGCAGAGTGGAAGAGGTCAAACTTGTCAGTCATAGCAGTTTCTTCTTTGAAAATCAGTGAATTTGTCAGTTATAGAGTCAGGAGAAAAGAGGCACCAGAACCAGCCCATGCAAAACATTTCACAGGCAAAGATTCAGGGAGGTTTAGATCCAAGGTCTTGACACACTTCATCAGAGGTCACTTCTCAGCTATTCATTTTCCCACCCTAATGCACACCCAGAGTCCTGAAGCTTGTTCTGACAGTGTATAGTTCAATGTGTCAAAAATGCTTTCCGATCTGATTGTCCATCATAAAGCAGTGCTGTGACTATGTTTGCACGCACTCAAACGCAAACTCGTAAGATAGTTCTGAGTGCATCACCTCTGACAGCTTTTGCCCAAGGCAGGCTGGCAGACCAGCACCCAGGCTTAGGAACACATGTGGGGAAGAAGTGGCAGAAGAATGGGCATTGTCACTTCAGCTACTTTCGTTAGGAACACCATTCTGAGCATATGCCTCTGTTTCTGTTTGTGTCTGTATGCATACAAGTCATGGGTTGAAAAAAGGGTGTGTCTCAGACAGAGTTTGTCTTCAAAGGATGCTGCTGTTGGGTGTTTTGGGGGCCTCAGCCTCATGTGCATGAGAACATCTTCTCAGTCCATTTGGAAAAGGTGCCAGCAGTGTCCTGCAGGATTTCATGTTACACTAGTCTGTTTCTCAATATAGCACTCTCTGCAGGTTCTGCTGGACAGAGCGGGATGGGAAACTCTCACTTTCTTTGCACAGCTGGATGCTATCAGAGCTTGTCAAGCAAAAGCAAGGACAAGAAAAAGTGTTTAGTAGGGAACAGATGTAATATGAGAATGTTTGCATAGGCAAATTAAACAGGGCCAGGCCATGAGCACTCTTCCTCCATATGTCTGTGCATCTTATCAGTAGTTTTCCCTAAACAGGTTTGCTCAGTCAAGCAGCAGTCCTGTACACATTGCCTAGACAGAACTCAGAGGTTAGGACGTGAAGGGACCACCCCAGCATGCCTGGACATGACCTCAATGGGATTTTTGAAAGGGAGAAGAAATATAGATAAAACTTCTGAGCTAAAAGTGGTGGGGTTGTAAATTGCAAAAATTGTACATCTTGAAACTCTTGTTTGCTTCTTTTGTCTAAGTTCCATTTTAAGTACTCTCCAGTGATGGATATAGAGTCCCTGTTTAAAACAGTTACCCGAAAAAATGAAGAGGCAATGCAAAATCTGGGATAAATGGTTGAAAAGGGAAGATGAGGAAGAAAAATGTCCTGTGTCTATTTGGCTACAAGCTCTTGGCAGCTCTCCTGCATTCATACACGTATATACATACATATACATATATATATATATACACCTATATAGATATGTCCATCATGGTCATCTTGAAGACCTAGTGTGTTATTGCTTTCATATTACTGCACTGCTTGTCAGGTGCATGACAGATGTGATCTTTTTGACAGGAAAGGATGGGAATGTAAAAACCTTTCTCTGGAGGTTATTTCATGCATGGAGAGTTGCAAAAGGGAGGGCAGCAGAATGAGAGTGGGAAATGGAGGGTGAAAGGATGCCAAGGGCATTATCAGGATAAAGTGATGGGAAGGGAAGAGCAAAAGATCAAGGGCAGAGCTACATGGGGTCTTGATGGTGAAAGGGGGGTACATATATCTTTTAAGCAGTGAAATGGAGGAAAGACAGGGTTAGAAGATGGGGAGGCATCACGGGTGCATGCAGTGTGATGAAGGTTAATCCATTCCTAGAAAGTGGAAAGAAGCTAAGAAATCATTTTGGTACAAATGTTTAGGTTCCTCCTTCTTAATAAATGCTGCTGCTACTGAGAAATCCCATGGACTGTGAGATTCTTAAGGTTTGCTTCTTGAAGCTTCACTTACATTTGGAGTAATTCTCCACTCCTGCTCACACAGTCAGGTCTTACACAACTCATCTTTGTGCTTCTTCAAAGACAGAAGTAAAGCCACAAATTTGGGATGAGGAGGCAGCACCACAGATGGCTCCCGTCCGATCAGGCGAAGGCTACCCACATCTAACATAACCTAACATGCCATGTCACAGATGGGACAGGGTTTTGACGTGTCAGGCAGGCAGGTGTCACCCATGCTCAAATAGGTCCTGATTGCTGGCAAGCTGCCCTGCAACAGCTTAGCATCCCAGGGTCTCCTGTTCCCTGGGACCTCTCCTTTCAGACACCGCTCCTAATCCCTTGTTGTCCCTTGCATCAAGTAAAAAGAAATTTGACAGTATAAAGAAAACAGAAAAAACTTCTAGGCTTCTACCTTCTCCACTGAATTAATCATCTCTGGCAGATTTGTGTCTTCCTATGACCCTTGAGTTTTACTGTCTGCTAGCACATCAGGCACTGATTTTCCTCTCTTTCCCCTACAGCAAGCATTACAGTGATCTTCTCAGCACTGACAGGGACAGGGCTTATTTCCAGTAAAAGGGCACCATACTTAGCTGTGCAGGGTAAGTGAGGTTAGGGGAATAGGTGCATGGGAATAATAAAGGCATAGAGGGCAGCAGACTTTCAATATGTTTATGCAGTTAAATGTAACAAGTTCAGACAGTATCATTTATTTTTTTCCATTGTTCACCAAAAAAAATCTCTCTATGCTGTTTTCTCTCTGTGCTTTCCTATTTTTCTTAACCTCTGCATTGCAGTGCAGCTAGGCTGTGCACATGAAGATATACTTCCTGCCCTGGGGAAGATCTGAGATAAGCAGAGAAGTGACATACAAATGGCAGGGGGGAGAGAGCGATCTAATCGACTGGCCGCAAGCTTTGTACAGTAAGATAGCAAAAGCATACACAGAAGAGGAAAGCTGGTTTCTGCTGGGAGAAGCACGCTGCTCTCCACCTTCTTTTTTTTGTCCTTGTCTTTTCATCCTTGTCTCCCTTGTGCCCTTTTTTGTACTTCCCATGCTGAGATTGTGTTAGACTTGTGAGGACTGTAGCGTGGCCTGTGCGCAGGTATCAGCCTCTTAGTTTGTTTTCTAATTTAGCTTGCTGCCTGTCTCCGTCTCATCTCCTGGCCTTCAGCCTGGCACAAGGATGTGAGCTGTTCCTTGCTAAAATTTACGCTGTTCCTCTTGCTGTCTGGTGAATACCTAACTCCTGCTGATAGTCTTTGGGTTTGAGCATTTTTCCATATCTGCCATATTGCACACAAATTTGGAAAACAGGCTTTTTTCTACTCTTCTTCTCCATTTCTCACACCTAAAACCCTTTTCAGGTGTCAAATCTGAACTCAGCAATACCAAAGAATTTCCTGCACTTTCATTTCTCTTTATTGTTCAGCTTTGGGCGGAGATTTGAATCTCTCCTCTTCAAAACCATATGGCCATGGTTGCACAAGGGACATCATATAGGCTTCCTGTTAGTGTTGCAAAACACCTGGGCTTCTGTGCAATGTATCTGTGAAATTGAGGTGACAAAGTCTGCTCCTGCACTTTGTGGGATGCTGTGGTTTGTGCTCAGCAGGAAGGAGGACCTATCTTCCATCTCATTATGGATAATTTAAACATACAAAGCTTGTGAATCTCCTGGCACCAAGCTCTACCATGAAAATCTTGGCTTTGGAAGTGTTGTCCAGGGGAAAGATGGACATTTGTGTAGGCATCTCTGCTCTTCTGATGGCTTTTTTCACCCTCCTTTCTCACAGACAGTTCTGAATAGAGCTGTCAGACCTCAGCTGCCTCTTTCACACCTCTCTGAGTGAGCAAGGACAAGGGCAGTGGAGCCAAGCACTCATCCCTGGCTGTCACCCAGAGAGCCTGTGAGCACTTGGGCAAACTCTCAAAATTTCCACCAACCCTCCCCACCATGCCATGTTTAACAAAGCTCATTTCTGAGCTCTCCAGGATGTCTCCTCCTCTGCAACCACTGTAGCATTGTCAGTCTGAATCCGTGTTCCATAAATTCATGCAGGTAACTGAAGAGCCTGGTAACATCTCATCCCCGTCATCACCTCTCTTTGTGGTCACTAGAAGCCCAGAGACAGGCACTGCCAGGTGAGATATGAGGCAGCATGTGTTGGTCTGGCATGAGTCTGGGCTGCAACTCCCCATCTCTGAGTTCACAATACCTGGTGCAAAGGTGCTGAAGCTGGGCCAGGGATGTTCCAACAAGCCATCAAAGTGACTTCTCAATTGGACTGTCTTCAGTGAAATGTCGGAAATGTGATGGAAACTTTATATCCAGCTGTTGAGAAGACTTTGCCTGATATCTATTATGAAACTCTTCCCAAATGCAACTTAATTGCTTAGCGTTGTAGTAAATTGTATATTCCTGACTTTTCAGAGCAGAAAGTGTGTTTCTTCCTGTGGCTGCCACAGGAAGAGATACATTGATTCCACATTGCACTAAATGTGATGCTGCCTTTCTCAGAGCATATATAATGTAAGATAAAGATTTGTAAAGCTACTCCTGAAAAAGCTACTTCAAAAACATCTAGCCTCATTAATACAGAAGGAGAGCTTCAAATAGCCATCTTTGCTGACCTAGTTCATAGAAATGTGAAGATTTAAACAAAGGAAAAGTCCCAATGAAGTCAATGGACTTAAAGCTAGGGATAGACTAGTGGGATCTATGCGTACACAAGGCTAAAAGCAGGCTGACGTGCTTTGGCAGGGTGAAGCCCTGCTGTCAGGCTCACTGCGGTGACCCAATTTCTTTGCAGGTCTCTGCAGGGGAAATGCTCACTCCTGCAGTTCATCCCCTTCCTTCAGTGTCATTAGCTCTTATCCTTCCTAGCAGAACTTTGCAGTGGAAGGATTTTGCTGCGCTGCTGAATGTCTGGGAAATGGCACCTCATTTTTGTTTTGTGGTCTAGGAGAGGCTTGTTTGTTTCTAGCTGGAAAACGTGCCGGAGTTATTCCATGCAATTTGAGGACTGGAAGGGAGATGGAGACCTGCTTTGTCCCCTTCTCAGTCAGTAAGATACTTAATTGCTGTGAAGTTTTGGATAACTGCCTCACTCCTGCTCAAGCTGCCGCGCAGAGAGGTGGCAGCTTGAGCAGGAGTAAAACTGTCCCTTTTTTTCCCCTCAAGTAAAGATTGACGCTTTATCCCCTGGTCAACAGAGACACAGCGAGCCACCTCCACAGACTGGGCAGGAGATGGGGGCAATAGCTAGGGCTGGTACAGAGGAGGAAAATGGTTTGGTAGTTGCTTTGAGCTGCCAGCTGTCTGAGACAAGATTAGGTCTCAGATATCTTGGCCTGTATCCAGCACTGCCTTTCTTATGCAAATGCCTGTGTATTATTTGATTTCCATTTTCCACAACATCCTCCTTAGTAACAAGCAGTTAATATTTATACATACTTAGCTAATGCACAGTTTATATGTACACACTTCACTGTGGTTCTGCAAATTGGTTAACCAAAATTTGTCTGATTCTGCCCTGCCTACAGGTTTGTATGGGTGCAAACAGGATCACAACTTACCTGGGGTGAAGTGCTCAGGAAATGAGAAAGAAATTGAATTCTATGAACAAAGTATTCACTTTGCAAGCACACTCCTGGAGAGCAAGCACTTGAGAAGCAGGTAAGTACAGCTCCCTTGTCCCCCAGCATGTCTCTGCTGATGACACTCTTTGTGTGACAACATTCATTCAATCAACTCAATAGCATGCAAAGATGTACATAAGAAAAATTTATTGGTAAAAAAACATCTCCAGCTAAGCCACAACAAAATTCTTGATAGGAAACAAGGCTACCTGCTTTTTCATTATTATTTTTGATGCAAATTAGGGGGTTGTAGAGTCTCCCTTTTACCACCAGAGGTCATAAGCAAAACACCTCAGTCCCTCAGTCACTGTCCGGGAGGGAAGGAAGTGGAAGAGTCAGCAGAAAAATTACTAATTCGTGATTAGTAAAATGTAGGCGGTACCCATGAGGACCCCCATCAATTGGGAGGGAAGGTGTCCAGGCCAGCAGTGCAGCCACCAGTGTGCCAGCGCTGGAGCTGGGAGCCAGGCAGGGGGGGAGGCACTGCTTGCATGCTACTGGGTGTCACACAGATCTGTTGTCATATTTTGCCCTTTTGTGTTTGCTGATTCATGAATACTAATGTGGGAAACTTTCTGTGTTTTACAAGAGGTGTGCAGAATCCAACAGCCCTGTTGAAACCTATGTGAATATTCAAAAAAGGCACTTGCAACTTTCCTCAAAATGAACTTTTATTATTTGCAGACACATTTCAGGAATACTAGAAAAGCATCCGAGCATAATCAGCAACTAAGAGAGGGAATTTTCCTTACCCTAAAACCTGGATCGGCTCCTGGACAAGAAATATGACCAGGTGATTTCTGTGACCGTCCATAAGATATGAAAATTGGAAGGGCAGCAGAAAGCTTAAGAAGAAAATCATCTGAAGTATATCCACACTGTAAAACTTTAAACAGTTATTAAAGTCAAGGACTGTAAATGGTGTGCACATCATTTGCAGAAGGAAATGTGCATTCAGACAAATTATTTACAATAACTTCATCTCCTCTCCCTACCCCTTTGAGCACAGCTGTGGGCAATGTATGTTGGAAAGGACAGACCAAGGGTGGGAAATCCAAACTGACATTTTTTTCCATTCAGAAAATGTCAAGACAAGAAACTGTGCTCTGTTGTAAAGCACCATTATGTCCTAGCCAGAGCTCTGTGCACTCCCTGTTACTGGTGGACAGGATTAGTTGTCTTCTCATAAAGAGCACACATGAGGAAAGTGAAATGGCATGAGGCAGAAAGTATGGTACTGATGAGCCAGAATTTCCCAATTTCCTCCACGGTTTAACAACTCTATAGCACACATATTTCCACTATAAGCAAAAAGGAGTGATTATATTCATATTAAATAAACCCTACTCAGTTGCTCTGAGAAAGTCTCACAGTCTGTTTTTACTGGGAGATAAGACTCTTGAAAAAGATGAGATTTAATTCTCAAAATTGGTAAAAACACATTTGTGAGCAATGACTAAAAGTAAGCTTCATTTTGCAGTGAGTTATTTCTTACTACTATGACAGAGAATTTTATTACAGAAATCTTGACAGCTCATTAACTACCTCACTGAAGAACACTTGTTCTATAATAAAACTACCATCACTCCACCTTTGCAGTAAGAGAAAAAATGAGCAGACCATTTACATATTGTGTTCAATCAACAGCCACAGAAACACAAGCCTCCAACTCTCAATGTCACAGTGGGGTTGCAGTGGGCTGTGGAAAATGCCTGTCTCCTGCAGAGGAAGGCCACCAGACCAGACTCCTCCTCACCTACCCCTTGGCCAGCTGGTTCAAGAGCTTCTCAGACACTTTCATCAATGAGGTGTTCTTTCTGCTTGCCTGTAGTAGGGGGGTGTTGGGGTCAGCAATGGTTTCTGACACAGTTTTGCCATTTCTAGCATCTCCCCACAGAAAATCTGTGGGTCCACCTTCTGTAACTGTGAGGCTGTATTAACAAGTTCCTTTTTGATGAACCTGTCCCCAAAAATGTCCCATAAAAGACTCCAGGATTTAAATGCCTCTCACTGATGCAAATCAAGCCAATTACAGCCCTTAGCAGACAGAGGAAGTTTGATCTCCCTTCCTCTCATTATAACCTGATGAGCTGGGGGACTTGTATGCATTCCTGTCCTCCCCTCCCACTTATCCCCTGATCTTCCCCATAGCAAACACTGCAAAATCCTTGAATTTATGCAGACTTAATATTCCGTAGCTCTTATGTCATACTTTTTTTTCTCCTCTACTCTCTCTGCATCTTGTCATGTCTTTCTTTAAAGTGTGGTTGTCGGCCCTGGATAGAGTAACACTCTAGCAGGGACCTTATCATTATGGATCAGAGCATGTTAAATACTTCTGGTGCCATGCATATGACATTTCTGCCTGTGAGTCCAAGAATGTGAGTTGTCTTTTCTGCTGAACCATCACACACACATTTTTAGCTTGTGAATCACAGCAATTGCTGAATTATTTTCCACTCTAATGGTGACTTACAGTTAGTTCTTCATTGTGCATTTTTGTATTCACAACTTACAACTCAAGGAAGTTTTTTGAATTTCTTTTGACTGAACACTCTGCAGACTTTGGATCACTTCTGCAGCTTGTCAAAATAATTTAAAATGTTATCCCTGTCCTTCAAAGTATTTGCATCCCTTCCTAGTTTGCTGTCATCTGTGAATGGCAGAAAAAAATGTTTTTCAGTTCTATCCTACGAGTTGGTTAACATGATCAAATCCAAGGTAAATCCCTACTGAACATTATTTGAAATACATCCATATTTAACTAAAAAAAGCAAAATACCACAACTCTAAGCATGCTTTTCCCTCAGGATATGCATCCATCTATGAGCTAGATGTCTAAGCTGCTGTTATAGTGGGTGGAGGCTGGAGAGCTCTGCTGCTCATCCTCAAGTGGGCAATGAGTGGCAAAGTGAATTTGTTGTCTAAACTGTACAGTGGTGCCCTCAGGGCAGCCATACAGGGCTGGCAGATCTGACACAAAGATTAGTTTGAAGATTGGTTTAACATGATTCTTCTCAATAACTCCATGATTGCTGGGTTTCAATCACTGTATTATCCTTTGGGTGCTTCACTGGTGTTTGCTTGATCAGTTTGCTTAATAACTTGTTCTATGCACCAAAGTTACATTCCCTGAGCTCTAGCTCCTCACAGTGCTCTCCCCCTTCTAAAAATGCATGCCATGTTGCCATTTTACACTACTATAAGGCATCCCATAACCTCTTGAAGACAACTGATAGAGAAGCACAAATTTCTTCAGCAAGCTCTGCAAGTTTTCCAGTGTGTGTTTCATTGGGTGTTACCAATTTGAATAATTCTACTTATCTAAATATTGTTTAGACTCTTCTTTGAAAGTGCAGCCTGCATTTCTAATCCCTTATTAAAATAGTGATAAATATCTAGTCTTAATTAACCTCGTTTTGTCATGACTGTGGCTATTGAATGCTTCGATCCTCGTTGCTCTTCACCTTTGTGAGCTGCTGGAACTCTGCTTTCGTTTGTCCTCCTCTTGCTTTCCCGGTGTTCCTCAAGGTCCTTCCTGCTCCTTGCTCTTTGTAATGTATTTTACAGCTTGGCCATTCTGAATTTAATATTGCATGTTGTGAACATGAGGACTGGTGGAGAAAGATTGTTTTTCCTTCCTGTGGAGCAGACGCTGGATTCAGTTACTATTAATATTATCTGACAACAGTATTGAAAACCAATGATGTCAGGTTTTGGCTTTAGTGTACCAGTGCTGTATTGCTGCTTGATTACTTCAGCCTAATGCGTGAAATGGTGTATGATTGTTTTTTTGCAGGCTGTTTTGTACTAGTCTTTATGTAACAACAGAGGATATGAGGCAAAATTGAAAGATATAGGCAATACCCCACGTATAATCATATTTAGTCTTGCATCTTTGCTTCCAACATCTGCTTTCAGGTCACTGAGATCATTTTGCTATCATGTTTTCTCTTGTACTCTCCTCAAATAGGAATCTAGACATTAAGGATAGCTATTAAACAAGGTCATATTAGAAAAATGATTTGGTTTTATTATGGGGTGGTTTTTTTGTCATTGTTGTTTGGGGTTTTTTATTATTTTTGGTCCATTCCAAATGTTTATTAAAATTATAGAATTTCTGGACTAATTGAGAACGTTCAGCAGTAGAGGGGAGACATATTTGCTAATGGCAAATAGCCCATCATTCAACATGGTTGTGATTAAAGCTTAAAATGGTCTTGGATGCAATCTTTTGAACTCCAAATTATGGCTCACATGACAGATTGATTCAGAAAAGGTTTACACTTCATTATGCTGTAAGATGATGGATAAGCTTGCAACTGCATTTGATCAGTGAAGTGTAAGAACAGGTCAGATGAAGTAGCAGATGGAGCAGGTTGAGAAATGAGGATAGAAAGTTAATTGTGGCCAAGATTAATTTCCTTTATTTGACTATGTGGGAGAAAGGTTTGAAATTGTTTCAAAGGTGTTTCTAATTTCAGAAGACAATAAAAATATTTAGCACCGCACATGACTCTAGGCTAAATTTAACCTATAGATTTCAAAGCACTTCACAAACACAACTGTTAATCTACTTGCTTGTTTTTGGAGGGAGAGGCACAGACATCTTAGTGAACTGTTACTCCACCCCAACCTTCCTGCAGCAGGTTCGAGGCAGAGTTCTGCTGTCCCTGATTAACACATCCTCAGACCACAGACCAGGCATAGAAAGCCAGCTCCTCTCTTAATATCCTTGGAGAAAATTGTAAGTGGGATCTGTTCTTCCTGGAATATTGTTTTGAGTCCCAAGAGAATAGGCAGGATTGCAACCTGTGTCTGGAAACATTAGCTAATTAGCAGCTTTCTTAGATAGCAGCACTTGGAGCACGCTGTGTCTCCATGAATTGATCAAAGAGTGAAATCTGCATCCAAATGTGGGACACAGGAGTGTCTTTGATCACCACTTGGTTGTGTGTCAGGTTGACACCCTCGTACCTAACACCTAAATGGTCTTGCTGGCACCTTCCAACAAGGGGCCCAATCTGGACAGCCGGTTTAGAAGGATCTTAGAGTCATACACATGCACCTGGCATGCAATTGTCTTTATGCACCTGCTGCATGCAGGACATACAGCTATTTGTATGAAAGCACAGTGAAAAAAATATTAATATTTCCCGTTAGTTATGTAGCAACTGGATAATATCTGTGCTTTTCTGCTCAGTTATATATTGCCGCCTTCTTGCTCTTACACATTACAAAGTTCCCCGCATGTCACTGAAGTTCTCCATGCTCTGTTGCATAACCACACATGCAATGACATCCCAAGTGTAGTATTCAGTCCTCTGTAGTTTTTAGTCCTTGATTCCCCTTAGAAATCACTGATTGATTTCCTGCCCATTGAAATCAAATGCCAAAATTCTGTAGACTTCAATGACACCAATGTTTTTTCCCATGTCAATGACATCATTAAGCAGAAGCCATTTGACTTGAGATACTGGGTGTGTCACCATTTTGAATAAGCTACCAAAAAAAAGGGAAAATGAACAGTTTTTCAAACATTTTAGTTCTTCAGCAAATCTGGAGTCGTACACAGACCTTTCAGTTTTCTCAGTATGTGTCCTGTCAGTTTGTCTCCTCTTCAGAGAGTCCAATTTTGTACATGTCACAGTCATATTATAAAACAGCCATTTCACAAAATAACTGATTTCACAATGTGATTGAAACATATTAAAAAATACCATTTGCTGTATTTACAAATCCTGACAGCTAACAGGGGCACTCACAAAGCAGATGGGAATCTCTTCAACTAGTGTTCACCAATTTGGGGTACTTCACTGAATAAGAGATTTCTGTCAAGCGATTTTTTACATAGGGGTAGCTGTGTACTGATGTTAAGTAGGAGGATAGCTTTTCTTGAGTTACACAGTCTGATGTAATCCTAATCATGACAATTAAATAGCACATCTCCTGGCACTTAGTAGCAGTGCAAAAGTGGCAGGTAATACTTAATACATCAAAGGAACTGGAGTGGGGCACAGATCCTGCAGGTGTTACACAGGCAAAATGGCAGTGAAGTAAATAGGAATTTTGGCTGAGCTGTGCCTCTTCTCATCACATGTCTTTGGAATCTGAAGATCTAAGGCTTGAGTCCAATCACTCACACTCATGCTCAGAATGAGAAAATAAATGAACATGTAAATAACAGTATCTTCTAAAGGTATCTTCTCATAAAATCCTGACTTCTCTGTACACTTCAGGTTCTATCCATTTAAACAAAAGCAAGTGCAAAAAATATTCAGAGTATTACTGTACCTAAGCCCAAATTTTAAAAAAATTATTGACATAAGGTATAGTTATTGTTGCAATAGCATCACATAAAAACAGTGTTGAGAACATTGTTGTCATATAATGTTACTACACCACAAAAAAATAGTAATCTATATGATGTAATGATACATTATCTACTTCTTCTATAGCACTTTTCACTCAGAGATATCAACACACCTCACAAAGAAGAGCAGTATTAGCATTGCTATTATAATTGCTATTATCACTAGCCAACAAGAAATGTGCATGTCTGCACAGTGCAGATGAACCCAATCAATGTATGTGTACAGAACAGAAATGCCTGTAAATATTAATCTGAAATATTATTTCAATAGCACATTACATTGCATATCAACATAACTGAAGCTCCTTTTAGAAGGGTGAGGGGAAATTATTTTCTACCAGTTTATTCACTCAATACAGATGACTGAAGAAAAGGACAATTGCCATGAAACTAGCATTAATTTTCACATATAATTGATCATTTAATTGTAGTAGTCTTCCATGAAGCTAAATAATCACTAGTTGATACAGAATTGTACTCAAGATTTACAGAGTAAACACCCATCACATTTTAGACATCACACAATAGCCCAAGCTATAATTATCAGTTCATCATTAGTATTGTTAAACATATCACGTAGACACTGGAAATCAATCCCAAAATACCAAAACCTCAAGCAGCATCCTAATTGATATAAAATAACCTTCATATTCAGGTTATTGACTGGTTTAAAATTAGCATATTTAGCCAGAACTCTGGTTCTGCATTTAAAACAGAGGCATGTTCCAACATTTAGAGGTAAACTGTCATGTCGCTATGAAGAAAAAACTGTCAAGATAATAAAACATGGGAAGTAACAGAGAGATGAACTCCAGCAATGGTATTGCTAGAATATGTTATTAATTTTGGATTAGGTGTGAGTGATGGGTTTAACATTTACACTAGAGATCAGGGCGGAAGGGTTTCTTTCAGTCCTTCTTTATCGAAAAATGGCCCCCTTTATGACCTCTCTGAAGAGCGATGTGTGAACAATTTATAACTAAACTATAGGATGCTGCTAAAGCTCAGGCAAATAACAAAGGTTGTTGGCAATGATAAGTTGCAACATGCCATAGAGAAATCTTCTTTGTTGGGAGTTTACCACCATTTTTCAAAAAAAGCTGGAAAATCTTTATCAAAATGGGGAATATTTGAGAGCAGAGCAAGTGATTACCTTGTTTAGCCAACATCTTGCCCATCATGCTGTTGATAACCATCTGCCTTCGTACTATTTGTCTGTGGCTCTGGCTGTGCCTGACCTACATGTGACACTTCTGAGCAGATGTGCACCAGGATAAAACAGATGAGAGAATGCCAGCCCCTGCCAAAAGGGCTCCACACATATTGGGAAAGATGAATACCAATAAATCAGGATCAGATGGGATGCATTGTATCCTGCTTTTTCAGGGTAGAGAAACAGTTGAATTGTTTTATCTATCAAATGAATCGGTAAAGGATTTAATAGCAATATGTCTTCCTGATGTATTTGTCTTAAACAGTACCATAATATTTGTGTCCATTCGGGACCTTTAATTTTCAAGGCAAGAGAGACTGAAACACAGGTTTGATGCCTGGAAAACAAGATCCACCAAAATGACATTAATTCCATCCTATTACCTTCCACTTGCCTTCTATTCATACTTCATTTAACTTGTATGACTGACTGAGGCATATTATCAGAGTTCACAGGCTCAGAGTATATATTTAAGATACTACAGGAAGTGGATGGTGGGAAGAGGGGGAGAGGATATTTAAAAGGATTCAACAGACATGAGTTGAATTCATGCATGTTGGAAGAAGGGCTCATGGAATCTAAGCAACAGTCAAGGCAGGAAAAGTGCTGTGCTGTCAACAAGCATCATGTAGAAATGGAGACAACCGTGTGCTCAGCTAGTATCCCATATCTGTCTGATACATAGCCACCTGTTACTCTTTATTTAAATTACAGGAAATGGCGTTTTGTGCTAGGAAGTTGTCATTTGGTAGAACTGTTCAATTGGTTGGCCAAAGAGGGTTCATCAGGAGGAGTTTTTGAGGGACAGTCTTACTGGTGTTATGAAAAACAGTTAGGGCTATGTATGGGGCTGGAACTTCAATTTTACCATCTTTTTAATATTAGCTTTACAGTTCTGCTAAGTTCTTCTTAACATAGCCGGGTCTTTAATTACTACGATATCTTTTAATGAAGCTTCATCTAAGGATCTGTTTAAAACTGTACAATGCCTGTTAAAAATACTTTCTATAGTGACTTCTTTACGCAAAGAATGAAAATAGTTTTCTCTCTAATATCTGCATGCCATCCATCATCAGTGGATACATCACAGGCAATTTATAAGCATTTGTAACAATGCAGTGAACTACATGAATTGAAACGCCAGAATTTTTCTTAAAGAAAACAAATGGGCAAAAATGAGAAACAAAATTGATGAGAAAACAGAATACATTTGATTTAATAAGGGCACATGCATCTTTTCAAAGACAGATGAATAAATTTAGAACAGAGGTATTTGTGCCTTTTTGTATTATTATGATTATTCATATCTATAGTATTAATTTAGGTCTATGTTATTTTAATTCCTACATGTTTTCAGAATCAGAGATAAGTCTTTGATGTCCTTGAATGTACACTAAAGCTGCATATTCAGAGATAACATTTTACCTGGTACTGACTTCCTCACAATATGCTCTTACTGATCCCTTTGTTTCCTACTCCCAGTTCAGTTTTGCACCCGTTGCAGAATTTACTAAGAGCCACAAATCTAAATGCTATGATATGAATAGTGACTACTTCAATAAATTATGTTACATTACAGTAAGCTGAATTAGGACTCTTTCCCTAAGGCATACACTTTCCAGGGCCATCAGGTTGTGTGTGCTCTGAGAATCCTTCACCAGTGATGCATGGGAACTGAGGAGCAATGTTTCTCTCCATGCGTAAGTTCAAAGAGTAGAAGAGCTTTGCAAATTGTGTTGTTTGGATCACACCCTCTTTATCTCTCTGAGTGCTGGCTGGTCATGCAGTTCTGGTTTAACCTTTCTGTTAACAGGTGAATAATATGCAGTTAATACTTGAGTAACACCACAGGTACCTGATCCCAGTTGGGCATGTGGCTATCTCCCAGAGGCTTGGCTCATGTAGAGGGATCAAGACAGGCCCTCTAGAGAAAGGCCTCAGGGTGGCACGCTGATACTTGGGGGACAGTGCGCTGGAGAGGTCCTTTGGGCTGCCGTCTCAGTGGAGGTAGAAGATGGAGGTCCATGGGACAGCAAAGACACAATGGATATTGACATGTTAAAAACCATAGAAATGCCTGAGAATGGTCATGTAAGAACTAGGGTTTCTTCCCCCAAAAAGACAGGATCAATAACTCAAGTGAAGTGCATCTACACCAATGCACACAGCATGGGCAACAAACAGGAGGAGCTGGAAGCCATTACACAGCAGGAAATAGTTGCTGTCATGGAGACATGGTGGATGAATCACACAACTGGAGTGCTGGGTGGCTATAAACTGTACAGAAGGAATAGGCAAAGAAGGAGAGGTGATGGGGTAGCCCTGTATGTTAGGGAGTGGTTTGATTGCCTGGAGCTTAATGGTGGTGATGACAGAGTGGAGTGTTCATGGATAAGAGTCAGAGGGAAGGCCAAGGCAGATATCCTGGTGGGAGTCTGTTATAGACCATCCAACCAGGATGAAGAGGCAGATGAAATATTCTATAAGCATCTGGGAGCTGTCTCATGATCACTGGCCCTTCTTTTTACGTGGGACATAACTTACCAGTGCCTGCTGGAAATAGAACACAGCAGAGAGAAAACAATCCAGGAGGTTCCTGGAGTGTGTGGAAGTTCATCATTTACTGACACAGCATGTGAAGGGCTCAGCTGGGGAAGGTACCCTGTTGGACCTGCTGTTTGTGAAGAGAGAAGGACTAGTGGGTGGTGTGATAGCTGCAGGCCATCTTGGGCAAAGGTAATGAGGGCACACTCAGTCGATTTGCAGGTGACACCAAATGAATGAGTTTTAGCTTCTTGGAGAAGTAAGGAGAGGGGCCAGCAGAACTGCCACCTTGGACTTCTGGAGTGCCAGACTTTGATCTCTTTAGGAGAGAGAGTCCCTTGAGAGGGAGTCCTGAGGGGCAAAGGAGTCCAGGAATATTCTTCAAGGAGGAAATCTTACAGGCACTGGAGAGGCCCATCCCCATATGCCAAAAGACAAGCTGGCAGGGAAAAAAACATGCCTGACTGAATAGAGATGTTTGGCTGGAACTCAGGATAAAAAGGAGAAGAGTGTTCATGGCCTTTGAAAGAAGTGGCAGGCAACTCAGGAGGACTGCAAGGATGTTGTGAAGTTATGCAGGGAGAAAAATCAGAAGAGCCAAAACCTGACTAGAATTTAATCTGGCTACTGTCATAAAGGACAATTAAAAATGTATCTATTAATACATCAGCAACACAAGGGGGGCTAAGAAGAATCTCCATCCCTTACTGAATGGAGACAGAAACATGGTGACAAAGGCTGAGGTGCCTAATGCCTTCTTTACTTCGGTCTTTAATAGCAAAACCAATTTTTTGTCAGGTATCCACTCCCCTGAGCTGGAAGACAGGGACAGGAAGCAGAACGAAGCTCCCATAATCCAAGAGGAAATGATCAGTGGCCTGATACACACAATACACACCTGATACTTAGACACACAAAGAAGCATATGGGACCAGAGGGGATCCACACATGGATACTGAAGGAGCTGGTAGAAATGCTCACCAAGCCACTTTCCATCATTTATCATCAGTCCTGGTTAACCAGGGAACTCCCAGGTGTCTGGAAGTTGGCAAATATGTTGTCCATCTACAAGAAGGTCTGGAAGGAGGATCTGGGTCACTACAGGCCTGTCATCCTGACCTCGGTGCTGGGGAAGGTCATGGAGCAGATCATCCTGGGTGCTGACTTGCAGCATGTACAGGACAGCCACGGGATCAGGCCCAGACAGCACAAACACGTCTTTGTGAAAGACAGGTCCTGCTTGACCAACCTGATCTCCATCAAGGTGACCTGCTTAATGAATGAGGGAAAGGCTGTGGATGTTGTCTACCTGGAGTTCAGTAACGCCTTGGACACTGTCTCTCACAGCACTCTCCTGGAGGAATTAGCTGCTCATGGCTTGGGCAGGCGCACTGTTAACTGCATAAAAAGCTGTCTCGGTGGCTGGGCCCAGAGAGTGGTGGTGGACGGAGTTACACCCAGTCGGCAGTCATAAACCAGTGGTATTTCCTAGGGCTCAATACAGGGGCCAGTTCTGCTCAATATCTTTGTTGATGACCTGGAGGAGGGGATTGAGTGCACCCTCAGTCAGTTCACAGATGATCCCAAGTTGGGCAGGAGTGTTGATCTGCTGAAGGGCAGAAAGGCTCTACAGAGGGATCTGGACAGGCTGGATCAATGGGCCAGGGCCATGTGTATGAGAGTCAACAGGACCAAATGCTGGGTCCCACACTCAGGTCACAATAACCCCATGCAGTGATGCAGGCTTAGGGAACTGTGGCTGGGAAGCTGCCTGGCTGCAGCATCCTGCCTGGGGCTGCTGGTCACCAGCGGCTGAACATGAGCCAGTGTGTGCCCAGGTGGCCAAGAAGGGCAATGGTATGCTGGCCTGGATCAGGAGTAGTGTGGCCAGCAGGACCAGGGCAGTGGTAGGCCCCCTGTACTCAGCACTGGCGAGGCCAAATCTCAAATCCTGTGTCCAGTTCTGGGCCGGCAGTACAAGAAGGACACTGAGGTGCTGGAGTGTGTCCAGAGAAGGACAGCAAGCTGGTCTGGAGCACAAATCCTGTGAGGAGCGGCTGAGGAAGATAAGGTAGTTTAGCTTGGAGAAAAGGAGGCCTGTGGGGAGACATTATTACTTTCTACAACCTCCTGAAAGGAGGCTGTAGCCAGGTGAGAGTCAGTCCCCTCTCCCAAGAAACAAGTGATAGGACATCAGGAAGTGACCTGGAGTTGCACCAGGGGAGATTTAGATTGGGTATTAGGAAAAATTTCTCCACTGAAAGAGCATTCAGGCATTGGAACAGGTTGCCCAGGAAAATGGCTGCTTCACCATCCCTGGAGGTATTTAAATATCTGTAGTTTTGGCACTTGGGGACATGGTTTAGTGTTGGACTTGGCAGTGACATGTTAACACTTGGACTCAATGATTTTAAAGGTCTTTTCCAACCTAAATGATTCTAAGATTGTATGATTATAAAAGGTGAGGCAAGAGGAATTACATTGTCACATTCAAAATTCCCAGGCACTTTCCAGCTGAGACAGGACCTCCCATCAATATTTTAATTCTGCATTTTTCACAAAAGCTACAAGGCCTTCTAGTTAACTTGATTTTTAAAGTAGCAGCAATTTTAAATAACAGCAATTTGTAGAACCCAGTAATAAAATTACATCAAAATGACAGGCTTTAAGACAGAGCAAGGAAAAATTATAATGCTTTCTTCTGCACTAATGATTTGAGATGTATAGCTAGACTTTCGGGAATAAGGCTAGAGAAATTAATATTTTTTGTGTGGTTTTTATTAGTGCAATGTCCTTGTGGGTTTTCATTACAGCATTTAAGCTTCAAGATTTCCTTTAAAATCACAAAACAATAGATCAACCTCAGCACTAAGGAAATAACCCTTATTTTTCCTAGAAGTTTTTTAGTAGACTAACTTTTGTGCTGTTAAGAGTAATACACACAGAGAAAACAGAACCTTGCCCTAAGAGAAAATATTTGACAGAACTTCAGCAACTACTGTCAAACTCTCTAAATGGTCTCAGAAAAGGGGGTTGTCCTTGAGATTTTATGGAATTAATGACAGACACAAATTATCTTTCTGATTCAGAGGGTGCAGTTCCTCTCACCTAAATGTAGACACCTACAAAAGAGATGTCTCCATCTGAGCTATTTTTTCTTATCAGCAGAGAGAAATGAGCCTTTCTCCCTTGTGATTCATCTTGTCCTGAGGTAATCATCCAAACCAGATCAGATGACTCATGAACTAGAAATGCATGTTTCTATCCATTAGTCTAGGAAGGGAACCCTGGTCTAGCTCAAGTGGAGACACCTACCTGGCAGATGCCTCAGGTTAAGCTAGATGAATGCTATCAAGAGTCTCTCCAGCATTTCTGTGTCCATGGTTGAGTAGACAGGAATAATTTGTCATAAAATTATTCAAAACAAGTATTCAAAACAGGATCTTTCCAGGTAATAGTTTGCTACAGGGCATGGTCCCTTTCTTTCTGGAAGGAAGAACTGAAATAACGCAGTTTCCCTGGCAGTGATAAAACATAAAAGGCAGAAGTAGCCTCCATAAAAATTTACAGATGCAATGAAATTGCACTCTTCTGCTCTAACAAAGGATCCATCTTTCTGAACTCCAGAAAGAGGTAAGGCAGCACTATACAGAACAAAGATCCTCCCCAAACTTCCCAGCACTCTGCTCATTTGCGGGGTGGGGAGTGAGGGGTGTGTTGTCAAGGATTTGTTATTAGAGGGAACAGGAGGAAAAGAAAGGACAGTAAGAAATCAATAAATTCCAGGTGTATCTTTGAAGAATACTAAAATACTCTATTTCCTTTTATTTTCAGTATATATCCTACTTTAAAATAGATCTGATGGGAAAAACAGAGCATAACTCCATATTTATTGCATTTCTGGAAATGTGCCTGTATTTATTACTGGTATCTGCTGTTAGTGACAGATCTTGAGTAGAATCCAGAAGTCCTGAATAACACTTGGCTTTCTTTACTGTGGTAAAAAACATTGCTTTTGCAGGCTCACTGCAATTAGCAAAGATTGTATTTTGTTCTGCATGCCCTTTACTAGCAGTAATCCAATATTGAATTGCCTCAGAGGGTCTCAGCAATAACTGGGTCAAACTCTCTCATAAGTCTTTCCGCTTGACCTGGAAAATTGACACTACTACAGGAGTGCACAGTATATATGTATACTGTCAAAACACCATGTGTATTTCAGTCTTGCACTCAGTTCTTCATTTATTCACCTTCCTTTTATGATTTATCTGAAGTTTGACCACATCTCAATTTTCTTCCCAACCTATTTAGCCTCTAGATAAAGACACTTAGCTGGTAGCAGGAGCAAAATTCATCTTCACACAGCATTTATACTGAGCATGTTCTAATTAAGTCAGTCAAAGCAGCTATCTGCAATTCAGCATGTCTGAGCAGCTCTCCATTCATCAGTGATCTCCTGTAAACATTTAGGACACCTTGACCTTGACTAGTTGTGAGTGTAGAAAATGAAACATGACTGAGATTCACAGGCTGCTTCTTGGCAGTAGGGTGGCAGCATTTTAAGCTGCTTCTCCAAGTTGTTCCTAGTCATGAGTGCAAAGAAACAAAAGAGTGGCAGCTCACAGAGACCACGCTGAGGTCCCAAGCCAGGAATGTCGGGTGACAGGAGGGGGATATCTCTTGGTAGGGTCGGAGGCGAGATGCAATATGATGTGGAGTCTCCATCTCATACACAAGAAGTTGGGTAAACCATAATTTTCTACCATGTGAATGAAATATATTCTTACTTGATTTTACAGAAATCCAATATTATAAATTAGACCCAGATTCAACTGACATAATCTTCCCCCACCTACACAGGCTTTTTTTTTCTTTTTAGCTGACTCTCAGAATCTGGTACATATATTATCAAAATTTCTTCATTACCACGGTCTGAATGTTTCACTAATTCTGTGTACAACACCAATAAATACATTCTGTTTTGGAAATTCCATATGTAAAATAAATATTTTAGTAAATGTTAACATCTAGGCTTTAGAACCAGCAGAGCAGGTTACACTGAAAAATGGGTTGTTTGCATGCGTGAAACAGAAGAGAATATTGCCATTCATGTTCCTGTGTTTTGCCCAAAGTCCAGAGATAAAAGCAATCCTCAGAATACATGAAATCCTGTTCTTATTCCTGTCATAACCAAAGAGGATCCGAGCCTACACTTACCTCCCTGGAGTGCTTAAGCACCAGGCTGTGTAATATAAGGATCTCCTGTCAATGCCACTCCTCTCCATACCTAAAAGGTTATGGGGTAGGAATTTGTTCCCTGATATTACAAGTCCCAAATGAATGCCCTGACCTCCACTCCATCCATCTTTCGCTCCTGCCTCTGGCTTAATTTATATTTAACCACTGAGCCTTTATATAAAACAAGCACCACATTCTTTACTTTCTTCCCTGCATTTTGAATGCCGTCTGTACTTTGCACTTCATTTCATGAGGGATTAAAATACTTGAAATAGATTTGATATGTTTTCCTTCAGCCTGAAGTGATAATTGATATCATTTTCTTCCAAAAGAGAAATTTTTTTAAGTTTTAATTTTGGCTCAGGTTTCATAGCTCCTGTTTTTAAATTTTTTCAGTTTTTCAGAGGGATGAGCTGAAGAATTTTTTTTTTTTAATCCCAATTTCTCTTTGTTCTGTTCATTATGCTATCTGCTGTCAACTGCCTTGAGGTTTGGTAAGATTTCAGACACTGAATGTCCTTGCCGGTGGAGACTAAGCTTAATAATTTAACAGCATTTTCAGTGTTCAAAGCCAGGAGAGTTTGAGCTGTTAAGCCTGCTAGTTGTAGTTGCACAAATTCCTATTACACAGTATAAAATGCTCATAATTTTCAATCTATTAAACCAGTCTCTTTGTATTTTGCTCTTATTCCCCAATGTTAAAAAATATGCTAATTAAGCAAAATGAGTTCAACTCCAGTTTTATTTAAGGGAATTTTGCTTAAATTCTCTTAAATAAATTTTCTTAGACTACCCCAGACAAAAACTTTAGAGGTGAGGTAAAGTAAGATAAAATTTACCTCTCAAGGAGTTAATGGAGATATAATCAGGAGCTTATTATGACTTAGATATTTTTGGCATTCATATATAGATAGCAGATAGGTTTCCTGTATGTCATCCCTCTATAAAAGAGAGTTGAAGACAGGTGGATTTTATAATCCTGTCCTTACTCCACTCCCAGAAAGCGAAGGATCACAGTCAACGTAACATATTTTTCCTGCAGAGAAATCACAGTAAGATACTTCCTCTAGCAGCATGCTTTGCCTCTCTTCAATTGGCTTAGGATACATCTCCCCCTCAAGGGGTGAGGTTAGGAAACAATGGGGATCCAGAGAGAGGTAGCAGCTTCAGGCTCTTCTACAAAGAAGTCCTGATGAACATCCTGTGCTTTGCCTATTTTTATCTCCATTGTGCTCAAAAATTTCATAAAAGCCCCTATTAAACTTCAACATAAGAGCAGCTATAGGCAGGAAATGAAGGTTTGATGACAGTAGGCTAAAGTTATGACCAGCTTTGTAAGGTGTGGTGGCCTGGGATAAAAAGTATGCCTTATATACATTTATAAAAAACCCATGCCAAAAACCCTCCACTTACAACTATATGGATAAGTGGGGTTTTTTTAACAGAAAGAAGTGATGTGATTTGATCTCACTGACAAGAAAAGGCTCTGGATAGCATTCCCTAAACTCAATAGGAAAGTAAAAAACCCCCACAAACAAGCAGAAGATAAAGGCCTGGATTATAGAGACATGGAGCAACCTAGAAGTGTGTGGCTGCTGAAGGTGGTATTTTCTGCTGTTCAAAGCATGACCACTGGCTACTGGGAAATTGATGGCCTGGTGTATATGTCAGCGGTTTTTTGCCATCTGAGAAGCCCTGGAATCCCCAGCATCTCCAATTACTGCTCCAAAGAAGCACAACCCTGTGTGATATCTCCCAGGTTCACATTTTCTATCCATACACACAATTCCAACAGTATTAGACACTTGCATTTAGTAGTGGAATTCTAGAGAGGCCTGGACTGCTACTGACTGCAAAGGTACCTGCATGTAGCCAGCCACCTACATGGAGAACATAAAATGTTGTGGTCCTCAGGAATAGTCCAAACATACACCCTTAATCAACAAACATACCAACCCTTAATCAATTCTGATGAAGCTAACAAAGTGCAGCAAGATGTTAAGGGAGCTAATGCTGATTATAAATTAAAGGGAATCCCATTTGACAACTAAATCCTATTAAAGTAAGGAGGTGGATTACAAACAGCATGGTTGATAATGAAATGGGCACGTGGAAAATGTTCTGTAGGCTAAAAAAAGAGAACATAGAACAAGTCTTAACACAGGATGAGTGTCAAGGCTTATTAACAGTTCAGTTATTGTGATGGCTAGCACTGCACGTGATCATACTGGAGAAATGACATGGCAGACAAAGTAACCAGTCCTTGTATATGGTTTATTTGTTTGAAATGGCAGGAACCTGACCATTACTTACCAAACGTAAGACTCATTAAATGCCCATAACACAGACAACTCTATGTGATTGGTCTATGTCATAAACAGACATGTCAAGGACACAAGTTCCCTCACTCGTTTTAGATATTCCCCTCAGGGTGGAAAGAGAGATGCCCTACAAGTGCCTGTTCCCCTCCAGCAACTATACTGGGTATTCTACGAAGGCGGGCAGAGTGGTTCCACCTAGAGCTACCTGTGTGCTGCACAACCTGGTGCCCTCTTACACTGGCAAACGACAAATCCAACAGGACTGTAAAAGGTGGAGAATTGAGCCTTTATGCTAAAAAGGGGGATCCCACAACATTTGGAGGTTGTTGCTGGTGTATTTTGGACTCCTGGCTCTCAAGAACTGGCTATGCTAGGTAAGCAGACCTGTCAAACTGTTCTCTGAACCTACTTTGATCCAGCAAGCTCGGGCTGTGAGCACACAGCTGAGGTTTGGTGTGGTACCATGACCATCATATTTCATGTTGCTGGGAGGGAGAACATCCTCACAGAGGAGCAGTGCTGTCTGTCCTGTGCTGAAGACCTGAACGTGTGCCGCTATCCAGGGCTGTGTGGTGTGGTGGGGGCACACTGGTTTTCTCAGTGATATCACACTCTCACAAGTTTTACAGACATCATCTGTCACAAATGATGTCTTACCACTCCATAAAAACAAATGCCACCTCCAAGTCATCAGAAAAAATAGCAAACCCAAACCCCAGCAGCCTAACTTTTATACAGCATCCCCACATAAAAGCATGCAGCAGTAGACGAAAGGCAGGCTCAGCAACTGGTATTAAAGCAATGGGATATTTGCAATGTAGTGGGAAAGGAAGACAGATGGGATGTCTCACTGTGAAAGGGCCTTGCTATCACAGTGCACAGCCATTTAACCGAGACAGACATCAGATGCTGAGGTAATGGAGTTGCAGTCAGTGAAGGGAAGTTACTTGGCGTGCTAGAACATATTTGTTATACTATTTCCTGACTCTGTATGCACAGAAAGCAATGTTATGGGAGAAATTCAGTCTTTCAAATTATCTACTTTTCAAACCATCAGAGATGCAACAAAGACTGAAATAAATCCATAAGGTGTACATCATGTATCTATATTCCAAATCAATATTAGAGATGGGCTACCAGTGTGAAAAGCCAGAGATCCAAGTCAGAGATGCATGCAGTATTACAGGGACAGAGAGAAATCTATATGCTCAGTGTATTTCTCTACATTCTATGCCAATATTCAAGCTAGTTTAGTCATGTGAAAAATTAGTGCTACATAGTTCAGAGGCGGAGAACACATCAATAGCTGCACTGTGGAAACGTGTGCTAAATAACAAAGACTGCCTTCATGCCATGCCTATCTACATTGTGCAGAGAAATTCTACAGTCCCCCAAAACATTTAAGTTAAACAGTCTTTTTTGAAAGAAGGATATGTATGTTTTCTGTCAATTTTCTTCCAAACTTCATCAGGAGCTGCGTAAATTTACTCTCTCCGCTTTGGTTTTCTACATCACTCATCATGGTACTGAGGAGAGCAGTGCTGAGGTGTCTCCACAAGGACCAGACCTTCCCTTCGTGTCTTGCTTCCTTCCCCTGTGATCAGCATAGGCTTCCTCTCTCCACACTCTGCTGCTTGCCCTGCCTTTGCTCCATTTTACACATAACTGTTCAGTTTTGCGGCACATGAAAAGGAGAGGCAGGTGAAGTCTGATCCACTGTATCAGATTCTCTGCGATTCAGTTGTTTACTACTTAGACCAGGTTCTTTTGCCAGCAATCACAGCAGCATAGTTGGCACAGAGTAGGCACAGGGAAAAAAAGGTCTTCTCCATACACAAGGCTTGCCCAGTCCCAGGTTTCCTTATCTCTGACCTTTGCACCCCTCACACACACACACCGGTTTATTGCCGCTCACACAAAGGTTGCCTTCTGTGAGTTCCAGGCTTGCACAAGCAGCCCTGCCCTGCTGTTCTCTTTTATCCCTCCTCTGCCTTTGCAGACGCTTTCTTTTTAGCTTATCAACACCAGGAGGAGCTGGCTTGCATGAGCCTTTTCTCTTTTGTATGGCTGTGGTCTTACCCTCATCAACACCTGTCTCTTTCATAAATTACTCCAAAATCAGTCAATAACCCCATCAAATAAGTCATGTCCCTTCCTTTGCACACACGTTTATCTTGCTCTGATTAATATCCCAACAATGAGGCACCAGCTGTTTAGCCTAATTTTGGGAACTCTACAGTAGACCAGCCTGCTCTGTAGCTCATTCTTTTATTTTCCGTTTCAACAAATGAACTATTTCTTTAGAAAAGAAGAATTCCCCAAAGCCCCACCTAACATATTCAGGTCCTGATGAATAATTGTCCCCAAATAAGACCCTTCCTTATCAAAACAACATAAATTATGAGCATTTGAGGGCTGTTTATGAGAGTACCTTGCAATCTTGTGCAGTATCAATAAAGAGCACAAATCTGTAAGGGAAAGATAAATTCAAGCAGCCCTGGGAAATGTTTCACATACATTTTACTTAGTATCTGATCTGGACCTAGTCCTGAACTTGAACTTGATAAAACTTTCACTTGCTAAAAGTTCAGGTGTGGCTCTCCCCAGTTTGCCCCCTAAAATGTTCTTATGCATACAAGAACTAATATGCAAATGAAGGTAATCAAACCCCACTGTCTGCATGGCACCTCTAAATCCTTTTTGCAATTAATTTCTTCCTGAGAGGACTGTCAGATCTGCTGGTTGGCAATGTTGCAGCTGTGAAGCTGGGAAAAGTGTTTTCAAAATTCCGGAAGAACAGACTCTTTGTTTTTTTGAGTGTGCGGAGATGTGATAACTTTTGTCAAGAGCTGTATGTAAGAGGTAGGTAGCAGTTCCTGTTTTCTGCCATAGGCACTGCAAGTAATGATGGAGAGAAGCTGGATTTTACAAAGTGCCAGACTCATGTATTACACTATCAGAAATGTGGTGATAAAGAAAACATGCACCACTTTTATTTGGGCAACATCTTTTTGTTCAAAGTATGTTTTCTGATTTCTGCCTTATATGAGCATATATGCAGGAAGACAGCTCATTTTCAGTTTTGTTTAGACAGCATATGATGGTTTCATGCACTGGCCTGACATCTGAGCTCCTGGAGAGCAATTTCTTATCAGATTCTCATAACTGGTGCCTCTGTGGCTTTGGGTGCGCCTGATCCTACAAGGCACTCAGCATTGTGCAAGACCCGGGTCCCAGTCCACTGAAGCTCTTAAACATATGATTAATTTTTAGTCCCTTTGACTTCACTGACTAAACTTCTTAGCTGGATTCACTCCTAGGCACTTAATCTTCCCACTTGAATTTCAGTATCAGCAAAATGAGGGTAATTCTTTCTTTAATATAGACAGGTACAGTGAGCATTAATTAGTTAATATATGTGGAGTGCTTTGGAGATATAAAGGCTATCTACATGTTAATTTATGCAGATATTGGAAGAAGTAGAGGGAAATAATTGCTATCTCTCACCTGTGCAGGGTTTCAGAACTGCATTCATTCCCTCACCTGCTGTAGAACAGAAACTAAATGCTGAGACAAGCCCACGCTTAGGAGACACTCTGAGCACGCTTATCAGATTTAACACACTTTCCCATTTAAGGGAATGTAATCAGCTCTGTATTTGCATTTCCCTTGCAAATGAGCTTCACTGACTCCTTATGGCTGGCTTTGCACTAGCTTCTTCTCCTGTCTCAATGCCATGGAAGCCAACTGCCTCAGCACTGTAACATCCTTTCTTCTATCCTGTGTCTGTATTTAATAATGAACCTGACAAGGAGCCTCCAGCATTGGCATATTCTCACCCCTTCTTGGTTTGAGCTGCTGAATTTGGGCCGTGCGAGATCTTGGTTTGCCCAAGTGCTTACCTTGGATCTATAGATAAATAAATAAAACACATAAAAGGGACTGGTTTATCTCAGTTCATTCTTTAAGTTGTTTGTGTAAGGTTTATGCCCTAACCAGCTCAGTAAAGTGGCTTTGGTGAAGATGGCCTTGCTGTTGGCTCAGGAGGTCTGTGAATAATATTGTTATCACTCTAAAGTTGAACAGCCTAAGCAGTGACTAGCTCCCGTTCCCACCTGACAGAAGTAATAAACCACTGTTAACCATAGAACCAGACCTCTTCTCTTATCAGCTGGAGAAAAGCTGAATAGCAGAGACTCTGGAGTTTCCATCAAGTTATGGTCCTGGGATTTCTGCCTGGTGTTTCAATCCCACCCTCTCTGGCTGAGCTGCAGATTTTGTTGTTTTTCCACTGAGAAACTATTTCCCCAGCTAAAAATGGAGAATGAACATAAAAGCAAGCTTTAATACTCAGCTCTTAATCTGCTTGTAGACCTGAGGAAAGTAGGAAGAGACCTAAAGAGGGCTAAATAAACTATAAGAGAAACAAGAACCTGAGCAAATCTCTTGGAGATAAAAATCTCAAGAAACTTTTTTTAATCCTGTTGGAGGTAAGCCTGAAAGTACCTGCTGCCTGTCAGCTGGGAGACAGCTTGAAGTGTGAGGTTGGGGTGTCAGTGTGCCCCATCAGTCCTGTGGGATCCCGTCACTCGGGAGGGGTCCTGGCACCTAGAGGAAGCCCAGACCTACAACAGACACCAGAGGGGTCTGGCAGAGGGGGACAGGCTACAGTGAAAGCCATTTGTACCTCTCTGGGCAATGTGACAGCTTTCCTGAGTGCAGAGATAATTATAAAATTCACCTTAAATAAAGCTGCTACTGCCTGGAAAATGTTCCTGATAGTCAGAACAATATCACATAAAATCTCAACGGCAACTGTATGTAGCCATATGCTCTGATTTATATCTCCTCTTTCCCTTATCAAGTTTTATTGCTAGGAAGCTTGTTGATAATGGAAAACAAACACTCTGGATGAAAATGAAGAGAGTACATTTTTCTAATTTTTTTCTTCCTTCCAATGCAAATTAAGTTCTGAATTAACTTTATTCATTTCTAAAGTGAATGCCAGCTTTCAAAATTATATAAATCAAGTCAAAAATTATATCAATAATGCAGAAAATATATGAAACTTCTGACTGATACCTTGTGCCTTTCTGGAAACTTGCACCTTGACAGGAAGAAAGCTGTCACCTGTGAGACAATCAGCATCCAGTTCATGGAGATAACAGCCAAATGTCCAGGATTATTGCTAACACAAGAACTTTACCTGTGGACAGCTCTGCTAACTGTTAGCAAAATCAAGTGTTCAGTCCCTGGGCATAGGACTTTATTCAAATATTTAAATACAGGAGACAGAGCCTACAACTTTAAAACATTATGTAAAAATCTGTATAGTAACACCATAGGAAACTGCCAGTTTCCTGTTAGAGTTTGCACTACAGCCAACCCATTACACTGTTACAATGAGCCAGATTTTCTTAAATTTACTACTGGCTCATCAGAAGCAAAGCATTTCAGAATTGTTTATATCTTTTTATAACTCAGAAGCTTTCAAAAACTCAGCTATGTATTTTGTTTTGGTTATGATATCATCCATAGGCTCTGCTTGATGTTGCTGCATACAGTACAAACAGAAACAAATCAAATCAGAGACAATCAAATCCAGACAAGGAGAAATCAGAAATCAGAGGCTGGCTGTACCTTGCAGAGTTTACAGTCTCAGCAGGTGAGGCAGATAGAGGAGAGAGAAAGAGAGAGGGGGGGTAGGGGATAGTGCTGGAGAGGGGAAATCCATGTAATGGTGGAGGAGCAGTGACATAGAGAGATGAATTGACTTTGGCCAAGGTTATGTGAGAATCCTGAGCAGAGACAGGAAATGAGGCCAGAGCTCCCGAGACCCTCAACTACAAGGCAATCCTTCCCACTCTGTGTATCTTTCTCTTCCTCTCTTTTTAAGGCAGAAAATGTTTCAGCTGAACATTTGTAGTTCATCAAATTCTGTCTACTGTTTTCTAGACCGGGATTTTGAAGCCAAGTAATTCCATCTTTATCGGAGCACACCCTCATGTAGTCTGCCTGTGTTTGATAGGTTTATTTTCAGGTGCTGTCCTGATGATAATAATCATGACAGTGAGCTTTTCCAAGCAGGGATGAGTGAGTGACAATTTATTTGGCTTAGTTTCTCTGCCTAAACTAGTAAACAAATATTATCACTGCAGATGTGAGTAGGAACTGGATAGTCTCCCATTATGCAGCATGCAATTCCCTGCAGCAGAGAGTCATGCCTTTTGCAGCCTTCATGATTTCTAAACTCCAGTTGAAAAGTCCATCACTGGGACAGGTGACAGCAAAAGCTGCCAGTACACCGGGTGGTGGGGGAAATGCACCACCCGGCACAGGAGAGATATTTCCAGCTCCGTTCATCCCTGGTCTTGCTCTGCTCTGTGAGCAGCAGCCCAGGTACAGATGAGCAGCCGATAGCAGAGCGAAGGCATCCAGTTCTGGTTGACAAGCCAAGCAGTGCCCGTGCTGTGGTGCAAATGAAGGAGGTGCGACAGCCACAGCTGGGTAGCTTGGAAGTGGGACCAGCTGAGAGAGGCTGACAGGTCTAAGGCTGTCTGGGAGCAAGCCTGTACCACCATCTGATGCATAGCAGTGATGTGGGAGCAAGACGTCCTCCAACCCAAATCATCTTGCAGATGGCTTCTCGGATTAGCTAAGCAGTTCAGAGGGAGCAATAGCGTAATATAATTACAGTAATTCTGGGATCAAAACTGCGTTGCACCACTGAGACACATCAGCTTGTAGCCGGGAGAGCTCCAGCATGGCACAGCACGCATTGGACAGAGCAATCCCTGTCTTGCAGAAATGCATATGTACATATGCACAGTAGATGCTGCTGTGGAGCAAAGCCTTGTGAGTATACACACAGCCGACACAGCTCTGGATCCCAAACCATGCAGGTGGTGTGGTCGTGTTGCAACATTCACTTTTGGGATAATTAAAGGCACCAAGCATTTCAGCAACTTGCAAGTGACTGCAGACAAAGCCTTTAGGATTCATGTTGCTTATTTATTCTAAATGCAAAGGGATGTGGAGGATCAGCTCAGCTAGAAAAGCAAGGCATACGCAAGGAGGGGGTTCTGAATAGGGCTAGGTAATATACAAGAGCAGAAAAAATATGTTTACATGAAATAACAACGTACAGTCATGTTGAGGAAGTAAAGAAGCTTACTTCTAAATGCCATATTAGCAAACCTCTCTGAGCAGTGTTGTGTGCAGGTTTGTTATTGATGCTTGCAGTACCGATGCTGAAGGATGTCAAAGCAAGGACATCTATTGATCCAATATTGAAAACCAGTGGAAATGAGGATCAGTAGACAGACCACAGTGCTGGCTCCAATTACTTTTGGATTTCACCCTCTGCCAGCTAGTCGTTGGTGTGTGTGTCTATATCCAGTGACACCTCAGCCAACCGGTATAAGTACTTCTGACTAGGAAAGGTACTTCACAGGGAAGATATCCACTATTGCCAGTAAAAGATTTCAGACAGTGTGGTTGAACAAACTCAGCCTAAAAGAATGTAATTTCCTAGGAATGTAGATGTTCCTTTGTCTCATCGTAATGTGGGCGTGGCATTATAAAGACCTCTTGGGTTGGTAAATGTGATGGCTTGGGTCCCACTTTATACATAGCACTCTTGATAGAAACTTGAAATCACCGAGGCCTCAAGCCATCAAATGAGGTCCTTGCACAAAATGACAGTCAACAGGGGGAGGAAGGGAACATGACCATAAGTTGAACAAGATTGTTTGCATTTCCTCAGTGAATCACCTGAGCATCCACAGCTTTGCAATGACAAACAGTCATTCTAACGAAATCTCACACTTCAGAAGTTCACAGGCAGCCCCAGTAGACTGCAGTTAATTAATGCATTACTGTCAGCATTACTATCATTTTGACTTCCCCTAAAATATGAGAAGTTGGCTTGCTCAATAATGGCTGTAGGATGAGTAACAAGACTGGTGAGCCACACACAGGAAGTTTCTGTATGCACTCAGAGTCAGCCAGCGGTCACAACTCTGCAGCCTGTTTTATGGGGCTGGTGCACACTGTCAAACTTTCAGAATTACTCCTTCACAAATGAACTGTACGCAACTTTGCAAACACCTGCTCGGCACAGAAGGGATTATTTTGGTACCAAATTTGAAGCTTTAAAAGTCAGGATGTGTCTACCCAAACAGGTGTGTATGAGTGCATTTGCTTTGCATATTCTCAAAGGCAGGTGGAAGAGGAGCACATCTGCCTGCAGACAGCTGGGCTACTTATTCTTAGATGTGTTTAAATCATCCCCTTTCTCTTTTCCTTTCTAAAGAGAGCTGATCAGTTCACTCCATAAATGCTAGGTAAGTGGTTTGCTCAGATTATTTACTAGTGCACCCTCTTTTACCTCAGAAACAGCAATGTGTTTATATTTTTCCTTAAAGCCTCCCCAAACCCAGAATTAATTTTCAGACAAATTTTCAGGCCTTGAAGGGAATATAAATGCAGGTGTTTATTCCATGTACAAAAATGGGAAGTTGTCTTGTGATTTTTTTGGCAGCCCTAAATTTTTACACAGTAAATAATGAGTCATCTGGTGAACTGTGGGGAATCTGTGGCTGACAAAACTTTGGTGCAAGAAAGCTGATTAAGTGATACTCAGAGTGTTTCTAATCTTGACAGTGGCTGAAGCGCAGCAGCATGCTCAGCTGGAGCATGAGCCTCCCTTCAGTGGTGACAGAGCAGCCCTTTCTGGACTGGTTATTGCCCTGTACCACATAAGCAACATAGCTGGGGGATCTGAAAGTGACTGTTTAGTTTCCTTGGTCAGAAAAACTTGGAGGGGAATTATGCTCATTTTCAATTAGATAGGTTTGAGGAGTGCAGTATCATATGCTAACTAGACTTATCCTATCTTTCAGGCAAAGAAACTTCATGTTAAAAGGTGAGGCAGGTTCTATTAACAAACCCCAGTGAGAGAGAGGATAGAGACGGAAAGATGGATAAAGGCAGGAGAGTGTCACGCTTCAGACCAGTGTAATCGATTGCAGTTTTGGAGCAAGTTGCATTTTGGTTTTTTTAGTTCAGACTACTCATTAATATGGAAGACTAAAAAGCATGTCCTGCTTTCTACAGAAGGTGCAAGGAGAAGCTATGAAAATCCCAGGGGCAGCAAGGTTTGACTTTGCTCCTGGGCTGATTTTACTCCTGGGTTGCTTTTACTCTGCCATTTCTGTGTAACAAGAGCAGGATACTGCGGTTCAATTCTCCTCCTAGAGAACTCCTACCTGAGTTCACATAACACAACACTCCGACATGTAATGTGGTGCACAAAAGAGGGTTCTCACACTGTCTGAACAGAATGAGGGTGGCAGCCTCCTTAGATTGAAAACTTCAGTTTTGAAATGAGAACGTCTTGAATGAGAGAAGCAGGATCTAATCCAGAGAAAATAGTTTCTCAGCTTCTCATCACTGTTTCTGAATACCTAAAAGTGAGCCATCACTGCAAGGGGCCAGATAGGCTCTCGTTGAACCAAAGTACTCGTCAGTCTAAGTAAAAAGTGCAAAGTTTACACTGCCTCTTTGAGTGTTGGAAAGTTTGGTACACTCCCAAAAGGTACGCAAAGTATAAAATCAGTCAAATTTCGTTATGAATGGGATAACTAATTTAGCACACTGTGGTTGAAAACTTTCCAGACTAATGTAACATCTCCTACTTGTCAAATTGTTAAATGTGTAAGAGCAGTGATTTAGAAATAAATTAGTCTATTTAGCAAGAGTGCAGACTACTGTGCTTCCAATTAAGTAAAGGTAGGGAAAATGAAAACCTTGGGAGAAAGCATTTTCTATGACCAGAGAAATCCCTGTGTAGATGTGAAATAATGCTGAGAGCCTGGAAGCAAAAACTGAGTGGAGGACAAATATGGGGCTATTGCAAGGCACAGTCTGCCCATCTGCATCTTCATGCCACTTCTTGAATCATAGCAGTGCCTTTTGGGGTTAAACCAAGTATGTCTATGTGCTTGTGAGCTCAGTTGGCATTTTAGAGCACCTCTGCAAGCTTGCTTCCAGCCCAAACTCATTGTATACTAAAGCCTGTCACTATAAATGTATCTCTGGATGTTCTGTCCACAACATGACCTGAAGCATTTTCTTCAGTGGCTGATACATTTCAACTCAATGCTGCAGCACTAAGTGCCATGCTTGATTGAACAACTTGTCTCCACTATTAAAATGCAGAGAGAACTTAGACAAGCATTTAGAAGCTTTGCCATTAAATAGTTTTCTTGTCAATTGATCTATCTTGTAGGGGAAAGACAGCTACTAGATCCATCAATTGCCAACAAAAAAACTAGGAACAGGTCTTAGTCAATTAAGTGAGCAAGTATTGCTTGACAGCTCCCTTTGGGAGATGGTTCATTTGGGGCCTGACTATGCAGCAGGATTAGGAACTCCAAGCACTGGAAAGCTGACCTTAACTGAAGGTGAGCTCACATCTGCAATGTGTCAGTGGAGCAGCACTGTGCAAAGGAACAGCACAAACCTCTCTCTGCTCCCCTGCTGAGGACTGTAAAGCCTTTTTTCTATTCCTTTTTATCTACTCTCAAGAGTTTCACACAGCTTTTAAGTGGTTTAATTTTTTCTGAAGTCTCAGTCTTTTTCCTTTCTGTTGATTTTTATTGTCACTCATTTCGTGACTTGTGCTATACATCTCAATCCCTAGTAGCTCTTGTTCCTCCCTGGGTGCCATACCTTGAACAAGAAGCAAGACATGTGGTCAGGGGTGCACTGAGATGGAATTGGGTACAGACAGACAGCTCACTGAGTCAAACTGACTCTTCTCATTGATGAATGGTCAAAAATGACCACACACTCACAGTGCAAGGGGAACACCTGCTTACTTATAGTTGTGTCACACAGGGGCATCTCATTGAGTCATTCCCTGCCATTCCCACTCCTGATATGAGTTTTAAGCCTTCATTATATTGTTCTTTTTTCCCAGAGTTCCAGGTGTTCCAGATGTCTCAGGACATCTCTATGGTTGAAAAGCCTGGTGTGGTTGTAACGGACACATCCCTGTCGCTGAAGCATCCTGCTTCTTGGAAAGCTGTTTCCATCTCCTTCAGCTGTAGAAACTACTTGTCCTGACCTTTTCTAGTGGGTACTGCTAACAATGCTGCTCACAACCCCTGCTCAGCAAAGTCTTCTGACTTCAGAGAGGAGAAAATATCTTTCACCCATTTCACATATAAAAGTCCTGAAAAGTTTCTCTGTCTCTTCACTGAGTACCAAAATCTTGATTTCTTCATAGATTAGCTTGTGCACGTGTGTGCAGAATATGCTCCTAAAAAGTCAAGTGCTGATCAGGACTTCTTGATGCACAAATATTAGTGGTAATATTGTCAACCCTGTCACTTTGCAGAGCTTGCTAAATCTGTTTTGCTTCTACTGTGTGAAAGTAGAATAACTCTCTCTTCCTGCCTGAGCTTTGCCCCAAAAGCTCTCAGTGCACCACTACACTATTACACTTAGAAGTAAGGCAACAGACAGTCAGATACTGTATTTCAGGCAAAAATCCCTGTTGAGATTCAGCCACTGCATGTGAACATAGCAAAATTTAAAATGTTCCCTATTTGGGAAAATTGGATGGATTCAGACTGTAAGGTTTATATGTCTGGTTTTATTTTCCTTATGTTCTGCAACAATTCATTCTCCAGAATAATAAATATTGAAAAAAAATAGTATTCACAGTGGATGTGTTCCAAGAAACGTGGAGCTTTGATGTCCATAAATACAACCAAATAATTTGGAGAAGACATTTTCTATGTCCTAAGCTAAAACTAGATTGGTGACAAAAGTTCAGTTGTCTTTCACTGAACTATGCCATCACAGATACCAAGGGATGTGCTTGGCCACTAATTACAACATCGAGTTTACAAGGAGTCTATTGGAGCTGAGAAATGCAATGGCAGCTCTGTGGAAGGAATCACTGCTCATTGTCCCACTGCATTTATAGAAACTGATGCCAATTAATGAAGAAAAATGCAGGATGCTTCACTGCAATCAGCCCTTTAACTTGTTGTAACAATTGCAACAAATCATCTTTCAGTGAGGGTAGCACCTTTTGATGTGTTTTTATCTCTTGTCCAGCACAGCATGACAATGCTCCAGCAGTGGGACCTCCTCATCAATACTTGGAAGGGAGCTGCAGCTGCCAGGTGGTTGCAGCACAAGGCAGAACTTGGCTCTCTCCCACTCTGCACCTGGGGTGCTGCAGAGGGATTCTTCCCACCCCTAGGGGCACAACAGACTGCCCAGCATGAAATGTTTTGCTGTAACTCTGCTGAGAACTGTGTTTTCCAGAAAACCTTTGGGGTTTTGTAGGGATTGGGGGTTTTTGTTTTTTTTTTTTAACAGAAAAGGAAAGCTCAGTAGGACTGCAATCCACAGTAAGAAACTCTGTGGAATGTGATTTCATTCCCTGCTCAGGGATTCCCAGCATCCCAGTCACTGAATCCTATTGGAGGGAGAAGGTAATCAGGCTGGGCTCAAGGTCTGAACTAAAGACACTGTGCCCCATTCTCTGCTGTCCTACTGTTGAGATATGGATGAAGGGTGGCTTGCCACCTTTCCACTCATGGACAGAAGTCCCTGGCATGAACCTGGGAGAGGCAGCACCCCAGCATGACACCGATGGTCAAAACCACTTCAGCCCTCAAGACCCATCTCCCAGGTGCTGCAGATCCTGGTTGTTGGCAGCAGAGGACCCCCAGGGAGGCTCAGTCGCAGAAACAGAAATGTTCCTGCTTCTCATTCAATGTTAAATAATTGCCTGAATCCATGTGAGGAAATCCTCTCCCTGAAGCAGCTTTGGGGATATGACAGAAGGTGTGCTCCACTTCTGCCAGAGATAAAGCAATTTATCCTTCTTTTTGCTGTAGAAAGCCCTGAATTTCCTTCAAGACATGACAGTGGTGTATATTAGTACATGATGAGAAAAGAAATTGCAAGAAATTGTCTGGGGTGGTTCGGTGGATTATATTTTTTTTTGGGCCACCGCGGGGCATCTTCTATCTGCAGAGTTGTGTCAGCGATTTCTGTGAGTTTATCCCCACTCTGCTGTTGTTGATGTTGGTGGTGCTGTAAATCTGCCTGTAAGGCACTGCTTGCAAAAGCAGCACGTAAAGCAGAAATTTGTCCTTTGTATTTTGAGCAAACTAGAGGCAGAAATTACATAAGATGGCTCCCCAGTTCTGTCAGACAGTCAGGAGTCTGCTTTGCTGATCTCCTCTCCCTGCAAAAGTTTTGCGGTTGGAGTAGGATTTGTGCACTGCATATGTGTATATATATATATATATGTGCAGTGAGAAAAGCACATATGAACATATGGATATATACATACATGTGTGCGTGCATGCATGTATATATATGCCTGTGTTGATGTACATATGAGGCAGAAGTTTCAGATGTAGGACTGTGTACCTATAATTATCTAGACTCTTTGGTAAAACATATTGTACACATCTTTATTATAGAGAGAATGACCAAAAGTGTGTTTTACCTCTTTTTTCCCCCTCTTCAATTTCTATCTTGTTTTATTTTAGTGTTTTGTTCCTTCTTTTCATTTCCCTTTATTTCCCCTTCCTGTCTAAATGTATTGAACAATAAACAGAGATTAAAAATGCATTTGCAGCAATGGCTTTTGTGAGGTCTACTTAGAGAGGACAAAAATCTTTTGAATAATTGTATGTAATGAAGATGCATTTGAATATATAATCAGTGTCTCTCACCAACAATGCTCATCCTATGTCTCTGCAGCTTAATGTAAAGGCATCACTATGCTTACGTGATGTGTTACGGCAGTGTAGTTTGTAAACACATATAGAAACGTACACTTGAAAAGAATGATGACAGTAATATAACTATTTGTTAGCATATTTTAAATCAATGCATACACCTCAACACCAGTGTGTTTTCGTACGGGTACACATGCTTTGTTTCTGTATGTATCAGCCAGTCTTCCTTTGAGTGCAGGTGTGTGGGAGGAAAGGATATGATTATGGATTTGCATTACATCCTGTGTGAATGTAGACTGAAACTGAAAACATGGAGGAAATTATAGAATCTATTTTTAAAATCTACATTACTGCAAATGTTGCTTCATCAAGGTCTTATCATTGCTGATTAATTATGTAGAATGAATGAAGATGAGTTCTTGCCTTATCTTCCATCTCTGCATTGGGAAAGAAATTTAAGCAGGGTGTTTTGGGACACTTGCAAAGAAGCGTTTCAGTGGACTCTGGAGTGAGTACCAAAACCCTATTTTTTTGTGCCCTGGACATTCCACAGTTCCTAGTATCTCTCCTCATACATGAGATTATTGATCTCCATGGTAGTAATGAAAGACAAAAAGGTCAATTTTAAAATGGGAACAGTAGAGACTACTTGCTAGAACAATGGCTGATGTAGGAAATGTGTGCCCTTGCCTTTTTCAAAGATTTCCATTATATCAACAATATTGATCTACTCCGGGAAGATCTTGCTTTCCTACTTTTTTGTCTTCATACCATTTCTGTCCAGCACTTCCAGAACAAAACCTATCACAGTTTTGATAGCTCCCTGCTTCCTAATTTTCTTCTTTTCCAGCATGGGAGGCACTTGTATTAAGCCACCTGAATGGCTGTGCTGGTGCTTTCCTGATGGCTGTTGGAGGTGGGGACCCATCTGGAGGGCACCTTCCCCACCACAGCAGCCCAGCCTCCCCTTGTAGCCCCTAAAGGTGTTGGAGGGTGCCAGCACAGGAAAGAGCCCCTATGGCTGTTTTTGTAGGTGGGCAGTGTGGCTGCCGGCTCTGCGGATCCAGGCTCAGCCGCAGGAGACAGAGGTGGGACAGAGGACACTAACGGAGTTGGGTGCAATCAGATAAGGAAAAAGGGCAGCAGGGTATGGGGAGTTAGCTTATTTTATTTTATTTTATTTTATTTTATTTTATTATTTATGGAAAAAGGAAGAATGGGTACCAGGAATGAGAGCCTGGCAATAGAATCTGAGCAATCCCAGAACTGACAGCCCCACAGTTTAGGAATACAGGGACCAGGGACCAACCCACCCTGACATCTGTGGTATGGCAATTACAGCTACTGCAAATATCAAAGCATTTCTAAGTTGCAGACACAGCTGCACCATGTTTCAAATAGTAGAGTGCCTCAGTGTAGCCAGCCATTTTAATTTTCACAGGAACTTCCTAATAGCTGTCTGAAAACCTCACTTTTAGGGTTGTTCTCTCACACAAAAATTAATTCCTTCCTTCCTTCCTTCTCTCTCCACTCCTTTCTCTCTCTCTTCCCCTCTGCCTTTCCTCTCTCTTTCTCTCTCTCTGCTACAGTGAAAAGTATAAAATGATGCCTGCCCCACAAGCTGAAAGAGTTGAATCAAAAACTCCTTAACTTCTTTCCATGTTCTCTTGAACTCTCATGATCCTTTTTTTTTTTTTTTTTAACAATATCACACAGTGGTAGACAGGAAGATTGATCTGCAATTTATGTTTTGGTATAGTGCAGCTGGGATTCTGTCAAGGAAGATGTAGCCTAGACTTATTTCTGTTCAGCAAGGGAAGGAATTAATTATGCAAGACGAATAGGAAACATTGATGGTGGTATTCACAATTATACCAGTTCAAGTAAGCAAACCCAAAAAGGCATTGCACAGGAGACTGCCACTGATAACCAGAATTTTTGGGTTAGATGTTTAATGTAGGAGGTAAGAGGCACAGAAGAACATTTGGAAGGTGTGAAGAAAACTCATCGCTATGATGCAATTGCATACATCAGTGAACAAGCCAACAAACATGAGATTCTAAGAAAGTTGGAGAAGTCTTAAAGAAACTGTGATTGCAGCATGTCTGTCTACATTCCCCACTACTCCCCATCCCCAAAAGAGATATCGGAATAGAGAAAGAAGAAAGTAGTGTGCCTTTAGAAATCCTGCTTGTCAGGCTCTTCTCAAGTCCCTGGGAAGAGATAAAACTAGCAAGAAAACAGAAGAAGCAAAGGGCAGCCAAAGGGGCATCAGATAAGACAAATACAAATGCTGTGCTAAAGAGGAAGCAGACCCCATTTTAAAGAGGGAATAGAAATAAATTGTTGTGAAATGGGAATGATACAGAACGGTATTCAAATTTTGTTTTATGTAAAGAAAAACAAAGATGAAGTGCTGGCAATTAGAAAGTATCAACAAAATTTTATCTGTTCATAAAAAAGCATGTGAGACAATATTTGGGAAATTAGCTGCTGTGACTAAATTAATCCATAACATTGAAGTGATTAATATTGAATTGCATATTATTTCTCATGTCTCAGAGAAATGGAAAACTATTTTAAGATATGGAAAGAATATAGGGGAAGACTCAACTTGCTGATTTAAGGCACCCATAAGCAGGGAGGTATCTACAAATTATGGAGATATCAAAAGTCCCTTTATAATTGGTGACAATTTAGGGCTTTGTTCACTTGATCACACATAGGCATTGCCTAATGGCCTCAGGGGACAACAGACATGCACTGGGGACTGACAGTTTTGTCACAGGAACTACAGGAAACCCAAGTCTCTCTGGAGCACAGGACTGGAGGCCAGACAGGACAGGAGAAGCTTTGGGCATCTCAAAATGAACAGGGCACCTCTGGTTAACAGCCAGATCAGGAGATGTGGGTGGGAGACAGGTTCAACTTAAGGCTCCAAATGCCCATCTTCAAAATTAAGCTAGATATTAGACCTCCTACTACATTCCCCCAGTGAAAAAGATTTCAGTATAGCTATTGGCAACGAAACATCATGCCTAAAGATTATGTCAGCTGATCTAAGGTATGGGCACCTAAGGCCCTTGAGCAAAGGATGCAGCAGACAAAGTCAGCCCAGCAGCTGGGATGTGTGATACGTGGTTACCTTCATTACCCTGGTCTCACTTCAGACCTGTCCTTTAGAGAGGTTTATGATGCAGCAAGCTCCCCCTCCACAGCTAGTGAAGAGAGAGACACATGGAGGTGCAGACCTCTAAAATAAAAGGGATTCCCTTCCTTAAGTGTTTGTTGCTCCTGAGTGAGGGATTTTTCTCAGCATTTAGAGCAACAAAGCCAGCTTCCTGGTGGTCCATGTGAAAGGAAAGCAGCTCTTTTTCTTCTCTCCGGGATTTGGAAGTGATTTCTCCTGAAGGTGCTAGAAGGGCTCATTATATATAGCAAAATCAAAGAACTGCAATGTGCTTCATTTTCATCCCTGATGCATCCCAAGCTGCACAGTGAGCGGAGGCCTCGGCTCCCATTCCTACAGAGCTGGATCTCCTACTGTTTCCACCCCAGGTCCAGCCTGCCCTGACGCTCAGGGTCCCATGGGGAGAGGCACCCCCACACACGGGGTGCAGCGTGGGTCCCTGGTGAGGATGCGACACCCGGGGCGGGACGCGACACCCTGACTCACGGTGATGGCCAGGCTCCGGAAATGAGTCAGTCGCTCGCCTTCACCCTCCGTGGTCTGTCAGGGCCTCACTAGGGTCAGGCAGCATTATATGAAAACAAACCCCCTTCAGTCTGTAAACGCTTCATCACTTAACACCATGGCACAGCAGCCCTTGCCCATGGCTTCCTCCATTTGCTGTCTTCTTGGGGTGAAACAAATCCCAGCTCATTCTGGGTGAGGGTTGGTATCCCATACCAACACAGTTGGATTGAGTGGTGGGCTGGAAAAATGAGGGCTTGATTTTTCACAGGGGGAGTTGAGAATACTTTCTACTGACAGTTCTGTGCCCTTATGAAATAGGGCATCACATCTTTACCATTCCCACTGCTGAAGTAGGCAAATAAAATGCCAAGGAGAGGGAGGGGATTCCTTCAACAGATATATCTATATCTATCTATATCTATATCTAATCTCATGCAACTGGAAGAGATTCAATTCGCAGAGATTAAGGTGAACATTACAGTAGAAATTCCAGAAGGATGACATCCATGAAATTAGAGAGAGTAATTTGGAAAACTGTGCTTCTTAAGCACTGATGGGAACAAGAGCACATTGTGAGGCACAGGATCCCCAATAGCCAATAGCTGTGTTACAGAGATGTAGTGTTCACGCTATAGTTTAACATGAATCACAATGCTGACTGATAAATAAACACCATATTATTTTATATAGGCTATATACGCACTGTGTTTATACATTATTTTTATCTGTGCCTATAATGCAGGTTTAAAACTTCCCTGAGCTAGTACCTATGAGTTATGTACAGCACTGGGTAAAGCTTTGATGTAGTTTAATTTAACCAGAGCTCAAGGAATGTGCTAATTAATTTTTAATTTTTTAAAAATTTTTTTGGCATTAGGAAGTAAATAAAATTCTAAAGTTTCCCTTGACAATAAGCACAAGTTTATCTTCCAACATTTTTGGACTATAATGCACTATAATGCAGTACTTGTAAATGAAACTTGGGAGTTCCTGCAGTTATCTGGCAAGTGACACAGACTAGGGGTAAGAATGTGACCATACCCTATGAATAGTTCCCACTTGCATGTTTAATATGTGTATTTATAGAACTGCTTATTTTTTGCTTAATGCATTTAGTGGTGGGATCACTGGAATTTGTTCCTGGGCCAAATTTTATTTTAGAAAGCACAAACTGCTGTCTGCTTGGGGTCCGATAAGAGATGGTATCGAACATTTATCTTGTTTACACCTAAAAATGAGGAATGAGCAAGTTTGGTATGTATAGATCTAAGCATTTACATGTCCATTTGCTAGCTGAACATTCAATCACAGAGGTTGCACAAACAAATTAGGCATACAGCTATACAAACCTAGTTTGAAAAACTGGGCCATGCGTGGGTGTGTGCATCTAAATATTTTACAAGCTGAACAATCACACTGGAGTATTTTAGGTTAGAGATAGATAAATGATGTGTCCATCCAAATTTACATCTAAGCAAAGATTCAAAGATGAATATGCATAAAATCTTTCAATTATCAGGTTTGCAGGCGTTCTGGGTGTACTTCCTTCAGAGCAGTGCTAGGCGTTCTGGATTTACTTCCTTCAGAGCTCCGTGCTTTTGCAATTTGCTTATGTGACACAAAAGTGGCAATAAGGCTACTACCAAAGTCCAGGTGAGCTAAAAATACTTCCAGTAATCTATTTCGGTGCTGCAGTATAGCAGCTGTTAACAGTGACACAAGCACTCAAACCAGTGGGGTGACTGAGAGAAGGGACATCCAGCTCTGTTGCTCAGCCACTGTGGGGAAGGCTCACCGTCAACCTCAGGAGTTTGGGGGGGTCTTGTTGCATCTCCACAGCATTACTTCAGTTCAGCCCACAGATCTCTGTGCAATGCCTGGAGCCCAGTGATGTGGGCCTTTTTGTGGATGGGCAGTCTGGATCTTTGGCTCCATTTCTCAAACCACTTGGAAGCAGGCAGCAACATCTCCTCCAGAGTATGATCCACGGCCCAACGTAGCTGGGCTTTGTCCCCTCTCAATGGCTTCACCTCCTCCTTGATGAGGGCACAGCTCCAGCAAGAAGAGTGACGAGATTTACCCTCCTGAAGCGACCCTGCCAAACCATTTTCTTTTCTGAATCCAGGACCTTCTTTTTACATTTGATGTTGTAATCACAGAAACTGAACTACTGGCCCATGAAGTGGGCTGTCAAAGGCAAGCCTCTGGCTAAGTCATGAGCAGAATTTGTGGATTTGGGAAGAGGCACTGGCTTAGACCAAAGGACATTGTTTGTTTTCCAGCTGCAGGCAGGCAGCTTAGTCTCGCTGTTCAAGGGTGCTCTCAGGACTTCCCAGGTGACTAACGTTACCTCCCAGCACCAGAGGCTTCCCTGCTGTACTCAGTCCTACTAGCAGGCTCGTATCCCATAGCCATTTAAGTTAATTACTACTCGTATTGAAACACTCCCTTTTAATTAATGGGAGAGTTGATGATCTCATATGTTTATCTGTTAGCAGTTTTGTTACTTTTTAATAACTAGAACCCTCAAATGACACAAACCTACTGCATCAAATGATGGTGGCTGATTGTCACCTCAAATGGTAGAGAGGGCAGTGGTTTGGGGGAAACCCTGCCATTCAGGGCCAAGTTCTTCCACGTGGTGTTTGGTGTCCACCACCAGCCAACAACTGCTCTGAGAGGTCTAGCAAGTCTCTGAAGGACAGGCAATGAAGGAGGAAAAAGCAAGTCAACAATAAAGTAGCAGCCTTTTATGTGACGCACCTACAAGTGAGCAGTCCTCATTCCTTAGAGGCTGGCAGATTACCACAGTGATTCTTGCAGCTGGCTGGTCTCTCAAAAATTACGATTTTCTCTTCTTATCTTCAATGAAGATCTTTTTCTTTTGTCTGCTGACTTGAAGAAGCATCCCAGAAACATATTTCCATTTCAGTTTCTGCTCATTTTTATCAGGATGCGGATGCAAGCAAGAGGAAAGAAAAGGTAAACAACTGCTTGAACTGGTCAAGCCCAGAAATACAGAAGACAGAGCACACCAAAGCTGATTCCAAACTATTGCCCTTACCACTCTTCCAGCAGCATTGCCAGCATTACATTTCTCTGCCCAAAATGTTCCTGGGAAAAGTAAAGAAAGCCCAAGCTACCTTCTCTGCCCTCAGCAGCCCCTATGGGCAGCACCTATGTGTGTGTGCTTCTCCTCCTCCTTCTCCTGCCCTTAGATGCTGTGGGTTGGTGTTCATGGGGCTGCAGGGCCCTACTGGACAGGCACTGCAGAGAAGGCTCAGGCCACTTTTCGGTGTGGAACAAGTGCAGACTGTCCAGAGAAGAACCTCCTCATACAGATTTCGGAAAGTATGTTTTCTTCATCAGTAAACAAACAATGAGTCATTGTCTGTCACATGGGAGAAAATGAGATTACAAAGGATGTATAAGTAAATAAATTAGTTCCCGCTAGTCATGGCAACAGCTCAGTGTTTTCACCCAAATGTTTTATTCCTATTCATCTTTCTGTCTTTATTTTTGTAATATTGTTACTCTTGTAGTTTGGGGAACAAAATTCTAATAAGATTCTCTTGGAAATACAGTTTTAAAAAATGCAGTTCTTGTGTTAGACTACATTTGATGACAAATGCTTTATTTTTTGTTTATTTATGTCCAGGGATGGAGCTGTAGGGGAAGAAACAGAGCTGTACCCACCTCTGCCCTGATGGTGCTGCAGGTCTTGCATGTGGCATTTGTCACTCGACCCGCCAAAGGAGCTTTTACCATACAGATATCTGTGGCTCAGCTCCCTGCCCCAAATGTGGGTGCATTGCACTCTATCTATTTACAGATGCCATCCAGAAGAGCTTTGGAGGTTTGCTGAGCCTTGTCCCCAGACTTCGATGCCACAATATTGCAGTCCAAAGAACCATGTCTCTCCAGGGAAACGTCTATGTAAAAACATGTTTCTGCTCCAGTCCTTTCCTTTACATTTGCATCTCAGAGAAGTTGATGAAAAATTTCTGTGTTTTCCCCAGATCCTGCAGAGATGAAAATTTTGCAGAAGAGCTGTGTTTTCATCCTTGGTTTTAATTCTTTTCTTTCAAATACTTTGTTTTGCTATGGATACTAAATAGTCTACAGATCATATAAGATGTTTTAAATGTGTGTATTTATTACAGCTCCTATAATCTCAGTCCATGCCAAAAGCATGCCCACCAAAGTAGGGAAAGTTGTAAATTGTTGGAGTCACATCTTGATATAAATGTCACAGTTCTCATCTACAGGTACAAGTGGATGTTACCATTTTCACTAAGATATGAAAAAGACTTCAGAAACTATTCCAGAGAACTGAATTATTTAAATATTACCATTACTCACAGATTTCCCCGAAGATATTTTCCCATTGGTTTTGTCCACTATTATCAGGGGTAGGAGGAATTCAGGAAGATGGCACAAGCATCTTTTCTGGTACACTCTTCAGTGTTTGCAACAAAGAAAATTACATCTTTTAAAATAATAAAAAAAAAACATTTCCCCTTTCTCTGAGTACAGCTATTTTTATATCTGCATGATGCTGTTAAATATATCTGTTTTAATAGTAAAATTCACTTCAAGCTATGAAGGTAATGGCATTTTCTTTGGGCAGCTGCTCAGGCATGATTCAGGAGCCAGTCAGGAGGACTACAGAAGTATTCTTGCAGCCAGAATCAGTAAATTTCTTCATACTATAAGTGAGTCAGTTTGATTTGGTTTGAATTTTCAAGTCAGCGGACCAAAACTGTACTTTGACCTTTAGTTTCACTGCATTTCCTGTATCTTCAATGACGATACTTTACTGAGACGATTGTCTTTATTCACCCAGCAGAGGTGATGATGAAGGGAATGCAGTGTGGAAGGGACTTTATCCCCTGTATGCACCAACAGGTGCTGCAAGGTTTGCGGATGCATCAGGTAGACAGCCTGGAGCCATCTTTTGCCTGCTGTTTAGACAAGGACTCTTCGTATTCCTGGTCTTGCAAACACGTTTAGGCTGCAATATATTGAAACTGCCCTGTCAAATTCTCAAGGCTCTCAAAACCTGGAGGCAATGTTCGTAAAAATTTAAAATAGGGGGCTTCACAGATTATTCATGCAGACAATTTAAAAGGCTATGGGATTTGTTCCAATATAGCAGAGAACTTTTTCATTATCAGTGGTAGAAATAATCATAAGCTGAGCTCTGTTATTCAGTTTATGGTGATCTTAATTTATGATGGAAGACTTCATTTTTAACAATAAAAGTGAGAGGATAGCAAAATTCTGTTGAAGGTAATTAACTTCACAGATGTAGGACTGAAGGCTGCTCTAAAGAGTGAAAATAACCCCAAACAAATCTATATGGGTGATGGATTTTATCCTCTTTCTTTCCAGCAGGTTAAGTTTAAAGTATTTTCTTTTAATTGACACTCTTAATGAAACAATTTAAATACTACAAAACTAAGTTTAGTTCTGCTTGTTGTTGCTGTCAAGGACATTTCTACACGAAACCTGAACAAGAACAGGTCAGGTGGAGCAATGTGTGGGTGAAAGCACTTCCTCTACACAAAGTGTAGTAAGACAGATTGTATGTAAACAAGTACTGATTCATGGCCTTGTCTTTGAATGAAAGGAGCAAATTTGTTTCTAAATTCTCCATCTTCACTTCTGACTGGAGAACTGATTCTGTAAGGCTGGACTGAATAAATCACAGCTTGTGTTCTGCTATTTTGTTTTTTTCTATTTAGAGGGGTTTTTTCTTTCAAGAATGGAAAGTAAATCTATGAGTCTCACAGAGAAAAAATAAATTAATTTCTTTCAAGGCAACCCATCTGATTTGAGTTGTTCATTTAGCAGAGAAAAGTGAGGTTGAAAACCAACTCTCCAAAGGCCAGCTCTAACGGAGCAAGAAGGTAAGAATTTACCCATCTCAACCTGCCAAGAGCTGATGCTATTAATCCCTGTGCTGCTGCATAACAAATATGTAAGGTGAACAGTTAAAGGATGGATATTTTCATTCATTTAGATTATGGGTAAAGTAAAAAATTGAGGGCTTGTTTTATTTTTTTTTCAATACTTTTGAGGCATCAAAAGCACTTTGAAGCAAAATAATTTTAATTCTTATTTCATGAATGTGAAAGTGTTTATATTTTCTTTTTGAGACAGTGGGTGGGAGCAGTGGAATAAGAAGCTTTGTGTTGAATTTCGTCTCTGATAATGAATTCCTTTTTGATCAAAGCCAAGCCTCCTAATAGCTGTAATTTCTTTGTCCTAAATGTAGCTGTATATAAAGTATACCTGCCTCATGGGATATTCCAGCAATGAATAGAACTGTATATATTGAAAGTACTACATAATGCCACTATAGCTGATATTTAGGTTGATGCTTTACAGCCTAAGAGTCTGAAACACTTTTCTCATTACCTCATTATTTTCTTTACTGCTTACATGTGGCCTGTCCAGGCAGAACCAATTAGGCAGTGACAAGGAAAGACATAGAGATGTTTATAGTCAAGTCACCAAAAAGTCCAGAGATTTTTTCTTTATATATTTGAAAAAATTTGCTGCCAGAGCTGGAAGGGGAGAAGGGAAGGTTGGAATTTGGGGGTTTTGTTTGGGTTTTTTTTTGGTTTTATTTTAAGACTGGTATTTTCAAATATTTGGAAGGATTTTGTGGTTCCCAACTGTTGCCTAGCTCAGGACCATACATAATATGTAAACGGACTGGTTATTTTCTGAGATTCTTGGGAAGTCACAACATAGACAAAGGTTACTACCAGAGTCACACTGGAAATGGAGAAACTTGTGTGCCCAAGCGTATTTATTTAGGTAAGAAAAGTTTATGCAGGTTATGGAAGAATTACTCTGTGAGGAAATTCAATTTCAGTAGCTTTTTTGTCTCATTTCCTCAGTTCCTCTGTCATCCCTCTAGCTCAACCCTTTCTTTAGGAGCCCTGAGTGACCAGGAAAACATGTCTTGAATTTAATCGTTGGCTTGGGAAGTCTTCCCCAAAGGACTGTTTGTCCATTATAACTGTCTGTCTGCTGCACTTATTTTATTTTGTTTTACTGGCTATAAGGACATGAGTACTTACATTTGCTCTCTTTCTCAAAATATTGTGGTTTGGCTGAGTGGTTTAGACTAAGCAGAAGAGATATATCACAACTAGAGAGGATGGTTTATTTTGGTCTTTTTACCTGTGTGTTTTCAAACTCCATCTGTACTGTGAGCATCGGGCTGTATGTGGGAGTGGTGCTGCGGCGGGTGGATCTGCAGGCACCCTCATCTCCCGTTCCTACACACACAGAGATAGAGAAGTGTTTTCCCCTAGTGCTCTGCTCTGTTGTAGAGGGGAGTTTGGAGATGGGAGCAAGGCCAGGGACCTCTGCGCAGAAAGCCCGGTGTGCTGGGGAAAGGCAGATTTCACAGGGACTTAGTCCCATGTCCCTCACAAGCACAGTGCAATTTAGCTGTAGGCAAGGCAGGGTTGACCACACTGTGACTTGCATTAATTGCATCAGTCAGACTGAGCCAGAGGACAGACTGTAGTCAAGGTCAACCTTGCAGTCACCCTGGCCTCACCCATGGTACATAGGACATACCAAAGCCACTCACTGCCCCTTCAGCTTGGCTGGGGTGCACTGCTGTTCCTCAGGGTCCCCACACCTTTTCAGCTGCACTGCCTGGCTGTGCTGCTGTTCTGCTGAACAAAGGGGCACATTTCACCAGAATCAGTCGCTTTGGTAAAATGTTTTTTCAGAGGGACAGTCAATATGTCAGCCCTCACAGCTTCCCAGTGGCTTAGCCTCCACCTCCAGGACGTGTACCCTGGCACCGTCTCCTGCAGTCCTGGTGCCAGGATGCCTGCTCGCCCACAGACAGCTGGGCTCGGCGCCTGAAGAAACCTGTTTGCACTCTGGCTGCAACGAGTCCAGCAGCCTATTGCTTGCTTGTTCTCTGGGAAAGACTACACTTAAGAGACCAGCAAAGCAGCCCCGAGCACGCTCCAGTCACGTGCGGAAAGGATTTGGATTACAACTCTCCAGCTGCACAGGCAGTTCAAGCATCCCAGCCTTGTGCAAATGCAGTGGATTTTACCTATTGATCTATTTTTTCCCCTCCAAGAGGACTTTCGTATGAGTCAGTTGTTCAGAAATTAATTTGTGCTGCACTAGTGATTGTATTATTATTACTCCCATGCTGCTATGGATATAGATGATATTTTACAGGAAATAATGAATAAAAGACTATTGCTTTGAGCGAGGTTGTATTTTAAAGTTATCCAGACAACATGACCCACGCTTCTATTCTCACCTCCATAGCACAGCAGTGGTACAATACCAGCTCTAGTCCAGGTGTTGTTCTGACCTAAGTTTTCAACATGTCCATGTTTATTCTAATTGATAGGTTTAACATTTTAAACCTGGTTCATCCACCTAAAATCTGAAGTAGTGAGCAATTAAACCTAAAGCAAAATTTTTCTGTGTATGAATAAAAGATGCAGGAGTCCAGTATATGTACTCAATGTAGAAATACCTCCTCTCTTTACCTGCCTGGGAGGCATGAGAAGTATCTGCAGTTCATGATTTTATTTTATAGATAGTATATTTTATTGCCTCAGACTTAATGAAAATGAAGAAATCAGTAACCATATTCAAATAGTCTAAATAGCATCACTTCATCATTTGTAATAGGAGACAAAATAACCTAAAAATGTGCCAAAGGAAATTGCTTCTTGCATACATACTATTTCTTTTAAGTCATCCTAGTGTGAACATCCCTCTTGAACACTTTCCTGTGTTGGACCTACTGATTGCACTGTTCATTTAGCAAGCAGTAAATGAATGGAAATGCTGTTCAATACAACAAATCATTTGGATCAGAATATGTGGATGTTACAGGCCTGCGTGCAAAGAGATTTCAGTTTCCTGACAGGCATCTGTGAGAAAGCAAGGCTTTCTCAAGGATGCTGCAGGAAAACAATCTAAAAGTATTGTAAACTATGGTCTTGTTATGAGACCAAAGAAGAAAACATGAGGTAAGAGTTGCTAGGGCCAACCAATCCCTCCGGGGGGTGGCTGGTCAGTGAACCAATGACCTTGTGTTAGTCCAGCGTGCTAAGGTATATAAGCACCTTTGTAAATACAATAAAGAGGTCGGTTTGCATCTACATAAAGCCGTCCGTGTCGTTAGTGTCAAGGCCCGCTAGCGACAAGAATACACCCACTTCCTTGAAAAATGAAGGCTGGGAAGAGCATGTAGGAATAACAGCAAACACGTAAACTTAGGAGGTGCAGTTCAGTCTGGGAGCTGAAAGTGGAGGTGATGCTCCTGTGTCTGGCTCTGCCTGGGCTGGCAGCAGCCACAGGGCAGGATGAGCCAGGACTTCTGCTCTCTGGGGCTGGGGGTGTAACTGGGAGTGAAAGAAACTGGGCATAGGATTACTGTGTCTCTCCCTACCAGAATGAGGATCATCCACGTTCCACCGATTTATTTGTGGGAGAGGAGTTAGAGGAATTAATTTACTAATCCTATACCCAGCCTCTCTCTCCCCTGACTGCAATTGTCCAATAATTTCCCAATAGAGACTCTACCTCCCTCTCTGCAGCTGTTTGTTATTTGTAATTTTTAATAACAAAATGCTATTTCCTAAGACTCAGAGACTTTTATTTTTTCATCAAATACAATTCCACCTAATGTATATAAAGTATTTGTTTCAAATACATGAAAATCTGTAAAATAAGTCACTTGCAGTAGACTTTTTTCTTGTCTAAATACATCTATCAATTTAATCTGAAGAAATTAGACACCTGCTCTAACAGTAAACCAATGTTCAAGAAAATTAGGGAGAATTGGAAGGCTGATTCTTCAATCACTCACAAATTATGAACATATATTTTACTTTTGAGTAGCCCTGAAATAGTTTCCAGGAGTGGTTTTTAGGTGGCTAAGGACGGCTCACCACACTCCTGCACTTGTTCAGGAGAGACAATGTGGGGACAGTGGCTCTACATGACATTGCTTCAGCTTCCTGATTGTGTGACTGCAACTTAATGAGCTGCTTAGGGATTGACCCAGTGAAATGTCTAAGTGACTAAAAAAAGACTTATGCATTATTAAGATGCCTGTACTCAACATCGCAAATCCATGCCTTCCTGTTTGATTTCACAAGTCTCTAAATGCTGCCAACTCTGCACCTGCACGTGCCTAGGACTGTCCCTGGTACTTGTGTCATCTCTGGGTGTGATTGCAACCCAAAAATACATCACTTGTTTGCCTTAAGGGTCTGCCACAGTAGGCTTGGCACATAACCATAGGATGGATCCAGCACAGGAGGCAGCAGTGGTTATGGAGCAGCTTTGATGATGAATACACTCCACCTTTGTTGTTGAAGGTAAAGGCAAAATTTATGGGGCTGGAGAACGGGTGTGTAGTGCCACTGTGTAGTATGTCAGGTACTTACATGGAAATCAGGGATTCAGTAAAAACCATAGATCTCTATCTTCTAGTCAGCAAAGCAGGTTCAAGATCCCTTAATCCCGGCCAGAGGAGCAGGCTTGGGATTTCTAAGAGATGCTCATGCATCGTGTCTCTTGGTGTCAGGTTGCTCCCTGCAGAAGGTGCTGGCTGAGAATGTTCATATTCTGATATGTCTGCCCCAAATATTTGGTATCACAAGTCCCAGGGAGCCAAGGAAGCACTTTGTGACCCCAAAGCTGGAGGTCCCACCCATCTCTCACACCTTTGCCACCACACAGTTCCTCTCTGTATCTCATGGTGACACCAGCGCTCACGCGTTGGCTTTGTACTTGAATCACCTCAGTCCATCAACCTGGAAGAAAACAAACAACAGCAGAACCTGTATAGCTTTATGCCACACTAGTGAGTCAAAGGGAGGGTCCAGGCAGGGCCACAGCTGGTATAAGCAGGTTGCAGGACCAGGAAAGGAGAAGAGGCACATGTTGCCTCTCTTCCTTGTCCTTAGCTGAACACTTCGGTGGCTGCATCCACAGGCTCCATCTGTGTTCTCCAAGGAATACACTACCCAGCTCTGGGCTTGGGCCCTGATTGCTCATGGTGACCACCTCTGCTGGTGAAAACATTAGCAAAGATCTGAGAAATGAAGAAGATCAGTAAAAACTCATTAGAAAAATATTAATTAAAATGAGCATAGGCACCTGTCCAAATAGTCACACACAGCCCAAACGGTGGCTGTTGGGGACATGCTCTCCTAGCTTTTAATAAATGTTTTCTCTCAGAGCATAAACATTTATGATTTAATCTAGGAATTAGCCTTAGAGTCACCACAAATGTCTAGGGTAATACCAACATTTGTCTCAGAGAATCAATTGTTGTTGGTCAGCAAATAATTAATCTGATTTAGGTGACACTGGTCAAACCCACACACTTCTGCACAGCTGCAGGCAAAGAACCGAGATCAAAACACAGTTCCAAATGGGACAGGTTGCTTCATCCTGGGCACTAGCTCAGCTGATATATGTAGGCAGCAGAGATCAAGCTTACCAAGACCCTTCTGTCCACCGTGCCCTTTAGAAGGCAAGGAACTGCCAGATGAGGGCCCGTAAGTAGATCACAATTTGACCTAGAGATACATAAAACTACTACAGCACTCATCTAACTGAGAAAAACTAATTGGTAGATGTATTCCTCGGGCTGCTTTATTCTGCTTATGCAGAATGTCACATTGATTGAAGACATAAGCAGGAAGTACATGGGAAATGGCAACTGAGAAGTGAAGTGGATTTGCTACAGGTCTAAATCTTACATTACAGCAAAAGAGACATACAGGCCTATTTAAGATAGAAAGCTTTTTTTAATATGTGTATTATTATATATATTATTATAATATATATTGTTTATATACGTGTGCTATTAAAGAGAAAGAAAAAGAGAGAAAGAAGAAATTAAAAGGAAAAAAGGAAAATAGGAAAAGGAAAATGAGGAAAGAAAAACGTCTTTTGAGAGGTAATTCTTCAGCCATTTTCCTCTCTTTTTGAGCTGGCGCTCCATGACAACATTTCCATTATATGATGTCTCTGGTGTATTGCTATCAAAACATACAGGACTTTTCAATTGAGTGGAAAATTGGCAAGGCTTTCTTGTTTACAATTGCAAAGGTAACAACTCTGATAAAGTAATGGACACAATTATGCCACTTTTAGCCAAATTGTGGGAAAAATAACTTTATGTTCCCTTAGCCTGGACATTGCACCTGAAGGTGTTATTCTTAAAATCAACATTGATGTTGCTTGTTAACAGCATCCTTGCTCAGAGAGGGCTGTGCACACTTGGAGACTTCCTGGCTTCAACAAATCATAATAAAAACATTCTCCCTGCAAGTGCAGATTAAGGATTTTCATAGTAATCAGTGCTCTCAGTAAGATCAGCTTTGGAAGAAGAGTGTGAGATTGACTTTTACAGGCAGCAAGTGGAGCTCTGGGCTGGAAGTGGATGGGGCAGTTGTACCCATCTAAGCACAGTCCCTCTGCAGTCCTTTCAGGCTCCTTCTTCCCAAATGCCCTTAAAAGATCAAGTCAGGTCTAAGACTGAAATATAAATGGGTAGATGCTGCACTGCTGCAGTAATCATGCCATCCCCATTATAAAGTTTCACAGGCAAAGCAGTGTAGCACAAGCCTAATTAAGAAAAACACTCTGAATGCAGTTGAAAGTAGATCCAGGCTGTTTAGAAGCACTTAAAAAAAACCATAGGATTACTATTCTTTCAACATTTTCCCTTTGTGGTTCTCAAAGTGCTTTACGAACGTTCATCAAGTCTATGTTATAACACCTGTGAGGTGTTAAAACATTACTACTTTCCCAAGGATGGTTAATGTGATTTTTGGGCATCCACATGAAAACGTGTGAAAGCTTCAGAGATACGAAACACCCAGAACTACCAGTCACTGGTACACATCACTTGTGACCCCAAATAAGCACTCTTAAAAATGCGAGGGCGGGTTTATTTTTATTTACCTTCTAGTAAAAAGGAGCTTACACGTAAACATGTTCAAGTGTGCCTCCACAGCTCTAAGAGGAAAAAACTTTTTATTTGCTTGCTTTTTTTTTTTTGCCTGAAGGAAGCTGAGACGACCTAACTAAAGATGCAATTCAGGCAGTTTGGTCTGTAAGTAAAACAAAGCACACACCATATTGGATGACTCACAGTGAAATTGCAAGAGCAGATGAAATCAGTGGGAGCCATGAGCTTTTCCGTAAACAATTTCAAAGTTACTGACACCAGAGCACAAGGCAGCACAGTGTCAGGCACCTGTTAGGGGAAGATACCATTAAAACACATGGCATTGTGAGGCGATGTGTTGAACAGGCAAAGAGCAGTGTGGGGACCAGCACAAAGCAGGGTTTGCAACATCTTTACACCAGCATGAACAACATGTCAACATAAAGGCATATTTCATTCCCTCTGCCTCGGATACTTCCCAGGAATTCCCCTCCCGGGGGTATTTCAGTGGAGAGAGCACAGTGACTAGGAGGTTTGGGACAGGAATGGGGAGAATGCAACCACTCCCCGTTATCATTTTTCCCACCCACCCTCCCACGATGAGGAGCTTTTCTCCCTCCCTATGCTTTCACAGGAGCTCTGAAGCAGCTGGCAAAGGGAGGCATGCCAGCTACAGCTCTGCTGGTGTGGGCCCTTAAGGGGGGCTGCAAAGGCAACAAACCTTAAGCCTTGACCCTCTGCAGGGTTCCCTCTGGTCTGCTGGAAAACTCCTAAGGTAAATGAAACTGTTCTTTGGGGTGAGAGCAGAGGAAAAGGTCTTTTCCTGAGTGATGTGCAAAAGGACCATCAGAACCTACAAGTATCAACACAAAGTAAATGAGCTGCGATTAAGTTTGCCTACACAATTTGCCCTGTCTGCTAGGAATCTCACCCACGAAATTTTAAATCCCAGGAGAGCAGGTTACTGCAGTGTTGAGATCTGCAGAAAGTCGAAGTGTAGGTAATTTCAATCCTAGAATGGACCTGATTGTTAGTGTTGGGTCCAACAACTCATTGGTTGGACTGCTGCGTTTTGGTATGGCAGCTGAGCAGCACTGTGCCTCCTGCCTGGTGTGCGTTCACAGCTATAGCAAGCCACCTCCACTCAGGAGAGGTTTGGCATTGAAAGAGCTGCAATATTTTCAAGTGGGAATTTGGGGAACCATGCAGACCTTTGGTCTGGAATAGGCTATTTCTTCCTGAGAGTAGAAATTGCTCCTATATTTGGCAGATGGCACTGACTCAGACGTTCACCCAGAGTTCTCTGATTCGTATGTCCATGTATGTTTGCAGACTACAGAAAAACACATAGTGACTTAGGTTAGTATGACAAAGGTTTTCGGCTAATGAGTGTCAAAATTATAAACATAACTGATCCACTCAAAATTTGTTGAAGAAAAAATAGTACCTGATATATTTCAGTTGAGTAGTGGATTTTTCAGCTAAATCAGAACTGACTTTGCTGCTGCAAGTCATAACACTAAAATATACCACCTGTACACAATACCAATGTACACACTGTGCTTTACATCTACAAATTATCCCTCCATCATCGCAGTGAACTATTACAATAATCATACAAAACATAGGAATACTGAACCACCAAAGCTTTACTGACTAAGCCAAAGCTATATAGCACCTGGGTGACAGTGACAGATAGAAAACAAAGGCCAGGAACACTGATTTCTGAATTATTTTTCCTGTCTCTAGACAATTCTTGTATGTAATAGAGATCAGCTAAAAGAATGGTAGTGAAGCAGACCTGAGCTTACATATGCTCAGCCATTTGCTATTGCCATGTTGCTGTCTTTGCAATAGCAGCTTAAAAAGGGATCGCTCTGAAGTTAAAAAGCCCCACCTAAACCCAAGACACTCCTAATCGTAATTTGAAACCTGATTATTTTTTTCTAGCTCATTTGTCACTACTAGAAAGTAAGTTTATTCCTTAAAATAATTGATTGTAATGCAATCAATATTTAAAATAAATTTTACTTTATTTCAGTTAACAACCAATATTTATAATTTTGTATAGTTAAAATTTTCTCCATCTCTGATTTAAGAATTCAGTGTTTCCATATTCTTTTATGTAGTAGTTGTATTTGACCGGTGATTTTTATATTGCTATCTGGTATTCAGTTTTTCTATTATGTATAATCATTCAGCAATTTCAGTTATAACTGATGGAGTCAGGAAAATTTCACTTTCAACCATATTAGTTCTTCACACTATTTTTCTCTCAGCTAATTCTAATTTTAATTAGTTTGAGCAGCAATTGATTGTACTGATGTACTATTCAATTAATTCCACTGCAATGACTGAGCTTATTTGCTAAGTGACAGCAAAATACCAGAGTACAATGAATTTTACAATAATTATGTACCAGTTCTCCTGGAAATAGTGGTCCATCATCTTGTATACCCAAATGCTCATTTTAAAGTCACATCTATTTGGAGCTTTTTAAACCAATTTCCCATTAGAAAACAAGGATGACTTCATTTGTTAAGTGTAGAGATCATAAGCTCTGTAACATTAAGAAGGAACTTTAAAATTGACTATACAAAATATCTCGAATTTAAATTTTTCATCAGAGGCAGGTGGAGCCTTAGTTTGTTATTTTGTGTCCATTGTTTTTTTCCCTCCTATTATTGTAGAGCATGTAGATATAGAAAAAAATCATCTAGTGATCACATTAGTGTTATGGTCTTTTTTGTCTTTTAATTCTGAACTGAAAAGTAAAATACAGACTACACTTTTGTATTTTCTGAACTAGAATAAAAGCAGATTTGACTCTGACCATTGTAGATTGTAGATGATGTTTGATCTACGTGGATTGTACATCTGTCTAGACTGCAGACTAAAACTTTGTGCACTGATCGGTAAGAGCCTGCATTACCCATTCAAATAGGAAATGTTGCATGAAGGTAAAATTCATGCCAGCATATAATAGCAGAAAATGACTTACACTGTCTGGTCTAATTCAGAATTGTCAACCTCAAACATTCAAAAATTCAATCAGGACACCAATCATGAAACTAATGTAAAATCCTGATTTAAAAGCACATTGATTTTTCCTTTATCTACAGGTTTCTAAGTTCACAGAGATCAGGCTTCCAGACTTTCCCTGCCAGTCATGAAGGATGAAAACATTTTTTTGAAGGTTGTGCTTTTTGCATAATCTTATGCTTCTTGGAATCAGTGCTCTGAGAGATACAAAATATTTTGCATAACAATTACAATAACTGGCAAAACAGTTTTCAAAGGCAAGGCCTATGATTAGTCATCAATTATTAGAAAAGAATTGGGAAGGCTAACGAGAAGCATTTGTTTCCTTCTCTGCAGTTAAGTACAGCATTGTTAGTTTGTGAAACTGACACTAGTTAGACCTCTAAAGGGTGAAGTCAACACTTTGCTATGAAGTTGATAATTAAGGCTGCAGACACATAGTCCAGAGCCAAGTAGGAACTTAAATGTAAGTTAGCACCATGTTACAGGATTGTTGCAATGCCTTCACTCACAATGGCACCTGCTTTTTCAACCTCTTGGCCCAAACCAGTGCCACCATCCCCCTGCTCCATTTGCCCAGGCTCCTGTGGTGACAGGATCTACTAACATGTCTATGGATCCACAGCACGTTGCTTTACCCACTTCTTCAGGCCATGGCTGCCGTGTCAAGCTGGAATGGGCCAGAGAAGAAGTCCTGACCACGCACACAAATGCTGCAAGGTTGTGGCTGTGGGTCCTCAAGGAAACAGCCATGAAGCTTGGCCCATGGAGTTTGAGGGCCCACGGGATGAGCTTCCCTCCATCAGTAAACAACTATATACACTTGAAAAATGTTCCTCCCAAGCAAAGAAACCTGCTGGATCTCCAAGTAAGAAAACCTCCTCTGTTTCCCTCCTGTTGCCCCTCCTTACACCTTTTTTCCCCATGAGAGGGGAGTATCAGGTTGCACTCCCGAGCAAAGTCCAGTGTGGGCAATTATTACATTTTGCTGACATAATCTACCACAACAGTGGAATGCTATATCCTGCACCACTGGCTCTGAACTGTTGCACAGTCCTGGCACATGTCAGAGGGTTGCACTCCTCCCTTGAAATGGCAGCACCTCACGGCTGGAAAATGCAATGCCTGTGTCTCTGCAGTGTGCAGAACAGCCAACTCTGGACAGAATTTGGTATTTAAGTGCAAAATGGAGATTACACAGAAGAGTCAAAACATTTAACAGCAGTATTTTGAATTTCAAAACTGTATGAAAGATCAGTCTTAACCTTTGAATAGAGTTCAGAAGATGTCCCTCAGCACACTTCCACTTTTAAATAAACAGGAGAATCAAGGGCCCTGACATTTCCAAAGCCCAAAACACCGCTTTGTTTTCCTTACATAAATACTTTGAATCTCAGCAACTGCCTACAAAAGATAATGATAGAATTTGTCATAGTACAACGTGATCTGCTGATAGATTTAGCTTGCAGTTTTACAGCACCTTTGGGAAACTTTGGTCCATTGGATAGAAGAATTTGGATGTATTTTGTGCTCTAAGGACGCGTTCTTTCCCTCAACATTTTTCACAAATGTCATTGAAGATGCAGCAGCCGCGCAGCAAGTGAGAAAAGCAGCTGCCTTACCGTCAGGCTGAATTAGAATCATACTGCAAATATACTTAAGTGACTCAGCAGTAACTAAGTGACTATTTGGGATCTATTCTCCCCTGGTTGTGGTCATGTAAATCCCCTTCTACATGGGAATTGAGCATATGTTTTAAGAAGAAATTAGATGTGTAGTGATGTGAACCCTTTAAGATTTTTTTTTTTGAGAGAAAAGACACTGACAGTGCTTCCAACATTTCAAAATTAACTGAGTCGGAAGCTGGGAAGTTTTCTGGAAGGTGTTACTAAAATGAACATTTTTTTTCCAGATTAGAGAGAATTAAAAATCACCTTTTTTTATCCCCAGAGTAACTAGGATTTCTTTATCTTTCCATTTGTTACTGACACAGTATTAACAACCCCATGTGTATAAATGGAGTTTATGGGAATATTGATAGCTTTTAAAGGCAGTTTTGAAAAGAAGGAGTAGCAGTTTTTGAAACAGGTTAATCACAGAACCATGGAATCAATTAGGTTGGAAGAGACCTCTCAGATCACGGAGTCCAACCTATATTAGTTTAGATATATGTCCATTGTCTCCCCAGTGGACTAACACACAGTATCAGACACCTTTGCTGTCCACCTCTGAATTGGACAATGCTGTTTTCCAGATTTTCAATTTACCAGTCACTCTTTCTCACATCCCTGCTAAAATGTCTCCCTATGGGAGTGGGTATTGGCTCATACTCTAGATAGAGCAGGTGGTGAGAAAACTTGATGCATCTGGAGAACAGATCAGGTATTTGCGCAGAAGATGGAAGGAGTCACATCTGGTAGGTGATCATTGTCTCCTTGCCAGAACGGGTGTAAATACATGAGTGTGGCTTGGATCTGCATGGCTGGGATCCGTGGCAGAGATTACGGTCACATGCCCATCCTGTGGAAGCCACCGCTCTGCCAGGCGGGTGATAAAGCACAAGCAGCATCACATAGGGGACAGAAAATGGGTAGTCATGAAAAAACAAAGCTGAAGAGAAATAAAGAACTATAAGCCAAAAGACATAACATGGGTTTTTTTAGCCTCTTGTGCAAGACACAAACATCAAGATGAATTGACTGCCATTACATAATTACAAAACAGATCTATCATACAACCTCTGGTTTGAGGATTGCATGTAACCCTGTTCGAAGCAGCAGTATGAGGTATGCTGTTTCTTTGCCAAAGAGAGATACGTATTTCTATTCCGTAACCATTTTTTTCTTTTTTTTTTTAACTATACAGTTACGGCCTTAGGCTGGGAAAAATATTCAAGCTCTTCTCTCCTGTGTATATATTTTCTAAGGACAGCACCATTCTTATACGTATGCAAAAGTGCATGCTTTGCATGTTTACTTTCTTTATACAAAACAGTGTGCCTGCCACATCATGTACTGCTTTCACTTCTGTGCATATTCCCCCAAATTTATCATCTTCTCATATTTAGAATGTAATTCTCACTCAAATCACAAGCAGCCAGCTCTTCTTAATAACAGTTATTCCACAGATAACAGCTAATTATGACATTTCAAAAGGTGTACATTAATATTTCAGTAGGCTCAATGTTTTGAAACACTACTCAGGGCAACATCTTGGTTGTTTTTGCAAGGAAATCTAAGGACCCATTCAGCAGATAGGCAGTTAAAAAATTCTTCAACATACAAACCCTTGCAAACACTTTCTACAGTGTCTTCTGTTCGTCATAAGCCACAGTTTGGAAAAAAAACAGCTTTAATGGATCGCTTCTTAATGTAATTAAGTATAGCTAACAACAGTATGCTTCAGAGTCCTTAAATTAGTCCTTTGCCTGAAGACAATGTATTCATCCAAATCCCTCCCTAAAACATTCTTCTTCTGTAAATCCTATTAGCATTAATCTGCTAAAGTTAGGTGTGCTTTATCATTTTTTTTCAGATACCTGGAAAGCTTTGAGAACTACTGCTGACTCAGTGGCTTGCAGTTCCAAACACTTCTGGAGGTCTAACTTTGCCTGGAAACCTTGAAGGGTTCATGTCACCTTCCCCTGGACATCCTCAGCTCAACAGTGCTGTAGGGAAAACAACAAGGTGGAGGGTTTACTGTAAGATGGCATTAGCAACGGTGTGGTAAGAAGGGACAAAACTGAAACCCAAACCTGTGTCCTATAAATGCAAAGGAGAGCAGGGATAATTCACTTCTTCTGTATCACTCCCACAGTACATTTTGTTCCAGAAACAACAGAGACTTTTATCTGAAAGTCCTTGGATGACCGATCCCATTTAAATTCAGCCTAAGCCTCTGCAGGCTGGAGTGAGGCCTGACCATGCTGTGAGGCGCAGGCAGCAGGGACCCCAAATATTTTTCAGCTCTAGAAAAGCATGGTCAGATTATTGTTTCAAAAGGAAGATTAACACCTCTCTGAATTGAAGTTAAATGCATGCATGAAAAGCCAGGAAAGGGGCTTTCTGTTCCTCCCTGAGGTGCATGCAAAGTCTTTCTTGGAAGAAAGAAGTGGCCGCATTTTCCTTTCAGGTTTATCTCACAGGCACGTGAAAGGCACTTGGGGCTTCCCAAGCCATCAATTAAATGCTGTGAGAATTTGTAAAAGTTAACAAGGGGAAGAGGGAGTTATTTAAGGATTTCTAAACTATTTTAAGCAGGAGCATGGAAAGATTGCCGAGTACACATTTTTAAATCATCGTATTTCAAGCATTTAAAATCTTTGCCCCAAGATCTCACTGCTACATTTAGCTTGATCACAGAAAACAGGACGACAGTAGGACTGATTACTTTAATTTGGATTTGGACAAAGTGGTGTTGCCTAGCCTTGCCTCTCAAGACAGGAAATATCTCCTGAGGAGAACCAGTATGAGTAACACTCCAGCTTCCTCTCCGTGGAAGCTGCCATGTTGTGAAGGGTACACAAGGCTTCAGAGTGGCTTTCCCCCGCCACCCTGCCCACTCTGAGGGATGATCTTTCCCCACAGCTCTGGGACACTCCTGGGGGGGAATGTGCCCAGGGGAAGGCACCAGGGTTGGCATGTTGGCCATTCCCACTAGAGACCAGGCCCACCACGGGGGTCTTCTGTCTGCTCTCTTTACCCACTTGTGGAAGTCTTTCCCGCGAGTAGAGGAGCACAGAGGCCAGCACAGGTTGAACATACACCCAGCTACGGGGCTCTACTTTGTCAGAAAAGAGTGGCTTACCCAAACGACTGGCCTGAAGTTGTGTCAGGGGAGATTTAGGTTAGATATCAGAAAAAAGGTTCTTCACGTTTGCTGGGCATTGGAACAAGCTCCTCAGGGAAGTGGTCACAGCACCAAGCCTGAGAGAATTCAAGAAGCATTTGGACAACGCTCTTGGGCACCTGGTGGGATTCTTGGAGTGTCCTGTGCTGGGCAAAGAGTTGGACTCGATGATTTTTGTGGGTTCCTTCCAACTCAGGATATTCTGTGATTCTGTGCCTTGGGGTGGCTGTCGTTCCCGCCGCCCTCTCCCGAGGGCACAACACCTAGGCAGGTAAACACCGGGTTCCCAAAATACCAATCACCGCGCGACCCGGCTGATACGCGGGGCGCTGAGGTTGAAACTTCGCCCCGGGGCTGCAGGGAAGAGAAGGGCCGGGAACAACTGGGGCTGGGGCCGCCCCGCGGCCAATGGGCGGCGGAGGCGTCCTGATACCGCGGCTGGAAATTCCCCGGCGGCAGCGGCTCCGCGCCTCCGGCCCGTGGAGCCCCCGGCCCGCCGCAGCCCCGGGGCGAACCGCGGCGCGCCCGCTCCCCGCTCCGGGGCGCTTCCCTCAGCCCAGCCCCGAAGAGCGCGTGTCTCCCCATCCCCGGACCTTTCAGCATTCGCCAGTACTTTCCCCGGGCGATTCCGCTCCCAGCGGGGCAGCGTCTCCGGGATCGCCAGATCTCCCAGGGCTGCAAGGGGACTAGGAAAACGAGAAGAAGGCTTCAAGACGCTCCCGCCTGGCAGAGCCCCCTTAGCCCCGCCCCGCGGTCCCAGGGAGGTCCTCCCGCAGAGAGGAGGGAGCCACCCAGGCTGTCCCTGCCCGTTCTTCCTGCGCTGGGGCGGGGGAGCAGCGGCCCTCCCGGCGGGCAAGGGGGAGCCCGGGGAGCTCCTCCCGCGCGATCCCGGCAGCGGCAGCGGCAGGAAGGGTAGGGCGGGGGCGGGGGCGGGGGCTGTGCCTGTGCCGGGGGGGCGGTTCGCGGAGGAGGGGCCGCTGCCGCCGCCGCCGGGCGCAGCAGGCAGAGGGAAGGCAGGGAGCGGAGCTGCTGCCGCCGCCGTTGCCGCCGCCGAGGGCCGGGGCCTTGGACGCGTCCGGCGAAGAGCGCAGGAGGAGGAGGAAGGGGAAGGGGGGGAGCCAGCCAGCCCCTCTCGGAGGACGCGGCCCGCATCCGCCCGGGGAAGGGCAGAGGGAAGCAGAGGGGGAAGCGAGCGGGCGCCGCCGCCGCCGAGGAGACAAAGAAGCGGAGCCCGCCTGGGCTGGGAGCCTCCCCGTTGCCGCCGCCCGCCCCGCTCTGCTCCGTTCCCCGCCGGCCGGCCGGAGGTGAGCGCGGCCGCGGGCGGGACGGAGATGGGGCCGGGGCCCGCCGCAAACTTGTGGCTGCCGCGGGGGGCGACGCGGGGAAGGGGCGGCTGGAGCGGGGGAAGGGCGGGTGTCACCTGGGCGGCCGAGGCTTCGCGGCCGCCCCGCGGAGACGGGGGGGCCGCTACCTGCCGGGGACGGCACGGGGGGGCCCTGAGCGGGAGGAGGTGTTTGTGTGCCACGTCCAGCTGCGGGGGGGGCTCAGCGGCGGCTCCTCCTCATCCTCCCGAGTTGCTGCTTGTGTGTGTGTGTGCGTGTGACAGCCGCTGCTTTGTGCCGTCTGGCCGGGGGGCAGCGCCGGGCCGGGACACCACCCCCCCACACCCCTCGCGGGGCTCCGGTGGATGGAGGCGGTGTATCCGGCGGCCGCGGGGCAGCGGCGGAGCAGGGCGGGCAGCGCCTCCCAGCCGGAGTGCGGCGCAACCCGAAAGTTTCCCGGGAGGGAGCAGGAGCGCCGCCGCCCCGCACGGGGACCGGCGGGCGGCCGGGCACACTGGGCTGCGGCGGGGACAGGGCCCTCGGCCCGCCCAGTTCTTTTTCTTTCCGTCCCTGAATTTCGACTTTAGTAGAGCTGGGGCCGGGGGTTTTCTCGAGTAGCGCGGTGCACTGTGGCCCCGGCCGATGCCAATGTAGGTAAAGGATATAAAGGTAAAATTACACCCATGTACTGACTCTTCAGTGAAGCACATCCCTGGGTGTTTTGGGAAGAAAATTGCTGAAGTTTATAAGTCTTTTCGCCCTGTGTTTAATTAAAAATGTGCCCAGGCTAACAGCTACCCCTTGCTGGCAGGATAGGCATTCTGGCCTATCTCAGATAAGGTTGTCAGATCGGGATTCAGGTTTGTAATTCAAGTCTGACCTGCAAGTGGCTGATTATGAGTGCTCTCGGCTCTAGTTCCTATGTTAATATCTCCCACTGTTTTTTAACAGTGAATGTGTCCCTCTGCGTGCATCGGGGTTATTCCCTGAATTCTATGTAGCATTTCAGTCAGAACTGTCATGCTTTTGTAAAACAAAGTGAAACCTATTGTTACTTTAAAAGTTTAACGGTGACTGAAAGTCGACGAGAATTTAGAGCTTTCTCTAGCTTGAACAGCGTTTCTTCCCGTTCCTGTGAAGCATTTTTGTTTCAGAGGAGCATACTGCTACTGTTCTTACAGCTCAACGTGGGAGAATTAGACTTCTCTTTCATTAAATGTGGTAGTGGCCTTTGTAAAAACAAATTTTCATGGCCTAACCATGCGTATTTTGTGTCATCGCGAGTTTGGACTGGTAACTTAATATGGAGGAATTTGAAAGGGATCACTGGGTAGGAGATTATGAAGAATTTCTATTTGAAAGTACTTGTTTTGTCACTGCTTTTTAGGAATCTGAAGCAGTCAGCGCCACAAAGATGATGTTAATGGTACTGTGTTTTCATCTTTAGGATTATAATTTCTGAAGTAATGTTGTTGCTTCTCTGAAATACTGATTTCAGAACTCTGGAAATTGAAATCCTCTGTCTCACCCAAGTCAGTTTAAGAAGTTAAGCAGATTGCTTTGTCTTTCTAACTGACTTTCTTCTTGTGACTTTGACAGAAGATGTCACTTTTGGGAACAGTGAATAAATGTAGCGATAGAAGGCACCTGTACCATGAAGATCAAGGCTGTAATTAGCAAATATTTTTATATAGGCCATGAAACAGATACAGATTCACTACAATGTTAGCTCTTGTTGCTGTTGTTCTATCATTGCAACGTTAGCTGTTGCATTTGCCTCCTACTTCTACCAGATGACATTCACAACATTGCTGTTGAGAAAAAATTATACACAAAATCTCTTTTCCTGTATTTTTCCAAAACAAACCACAGAGTTAGTCCTTGATTGTCTTGATGATTCTTTTAATTACATCCTTGCTACTGAATATATGATAAATTCTAAACTTCAGCCGTTGGCATGTTGCTGCATAGAAAAGGAACTTAATATCTCCCCTTCCTCTCTTTTCTTCTCTAGTTTCCTGGCTAGCGCTTTGGAAGCTTAAAGAAAGGTGTTTGCTCTCTTCTGTGTCACCTCGCATCTTCTGTTAACTAAAGACGAGGGACAAGGTCAGCAGTGTCTGCTACTTTTCCAGCCTTTGTTTTTTTGTGCCTTGTGTTGCTGTTGGTATGTTAATCCTCTGCAGCGCTCATGGCTTTCCTCAGTAGAAACTATAACAGTAGTGACTCGAAAAGTGATACCCAGATAGCTTTGTTTGCTAGTCGTGTTCTTGAGCAGCAGCAAAACTACCCGGAGTATCTGCATTTTTCATGCTCCTTGAGCATAAAAGCTGCTTCCAGACTCATGGAGACAGGTGCTGTATCAATTTACTTGCCGCAGGTTTGAAATCAAAACCAAGGCATCTTTGAATGCAAAGCGTATGTTCTAGGAAAATATTTTCTGTTTGCATCAAGGGACTGATTGTTTCTAAACCGTGGGTATTCCCAACCCCCCATTCCCACTGTGTTTTGAGGAAGGAGGATTGCTGATGAGGATTTATTGGAGGTGTTTGAGGGAGTTTTTAGATAGCTGAAAACTGTGAAACCGGATGCTGCCGTGTTTCGGTTAGTTTAGTCAGATCCAGGGTAAGGTGCTGGGTGCTCCGTTGCTGGACACCCTGGTCCCCCAAAGTAGGTCATCTGGCATGTCGAAGAGGCGGAGAGTTGAGGCACTCTGCAGGAGAGCTGCTTTCTGCTTCTAATGACATAATACGTTTAAAGGGAATACTTTATCGTTGTATTTACTAGGTATACAGAAATGTTGTAGAACAATAGTTTCCAGGGAGTGAAAGTCAGGAATTCTTGTTAGTTGCTGAAGTGGAAGATGTTCAGAGAGAACTGTGATGGTTTTTGTAATGTGGGAAATAGCATTGTTTCTTCATCCTGAAGTGGAAAAGTGGGGCCTGCAGTAATCATTTAACCTGTGCACCATTGTCCAGACTTTTGAAAAAGTTGCTATGTGAGATCCGAATACACTTTTTGAAAAATGACTTTTTTGTTTGTTTTGCTTTGCAGATTTATGACGTGTTGGCCCAGGAATCCTAAACTTGTTTCTGTTTTAGGTAGTTCCAATTTAAATTTTTCTTGCAAATTAATTAGGCCTCTTAGTTTTCTCATAATAATGTAGTCATTGGTGTTCTGCCCATTGCTCTGTTCAGTGGTGGGTAGAGTAATTCTTCCAAATGTTATGTTTTTATTGTTTTGGAGTTTTTTGCTTGAAATAGTCCTTTTTCCCCATATTAAGAATTCTTAATTTTTTCATAAATGCTAATGACATGAGTAAGGTGGAACTGCATTGAAATATGAAATATATATTTTTATATTAAATTAGATATGTCTGACAAAGCAAATTAATTTGTTTATCACCATTAATGAAGTGAGTTCATATTTTAAACCTGGCATAAATAATAACTGTGTACAATGAGATGGCCTGGTAGTGCATGGTTTTTAGCTTTAATAGAGTATTGCAAATTTTAAGAATTCAGGTGCAGAGGAATAAATCTTAATTAGAGAATAGCAACCCATTGCATTTTAAATTACTACAGCTATGCACAATACCCTGGTGTCAGTAAAATTTTTGATATACTCATGCTAAGAAAAACATCTATTAGAGTGGAAACTCAGGCATGCTGGTGTAGCCTGTATTTATTCACAGTTGTAGAAGCAAACTTTGTGGTTTAGAGGTTTTTCCACTCTGTAGGTTTGTTGTGCTGGTTTTGGTCCTGATCTCATTAGCAAGCATTAATATGGTGACATGTAAGTGCTATTGATTATTTGGTGGAGCAGACAGTGTGGTGAACGTGCTGGGACACTTGGCAGATCCCGGAATTCTCAAAAGTGTTGCTTCTCTCCGACAGTCATGACAAAATACAGGTGCAAAATAAAATGCCATACAGGTGTGTTTTACTATACCCAGTTTTCCTCAACGCATCTAAGTTAGTTTTTGCAGAGTACACACAACTGTAGAAATAGGCATGAAAACAGGTAGTGAGATATAGCACAGATAGCATATAGCTGAAAGTTTATTAGACAAAAATGGTGTGTGTAGTATGTTTACAAAATCAGGTAGCAACTCTCTTTGGCAACCGCCTTTTTAGAATACTGACTTTTAAATAAAGGAGATGAGATGTAAACTTTGTTTCAAAGATTTAGATTCAAAACAGGGAATTTAGTTAGATAGTAACTCTTGCCTGTTGTGTTTCAGCAGGTTGTGCAGTTGGGATAGGTGGGGTGCTGGCTTCCTCTGTTGTTTCAGAGATATCTATTACGTGGTGCTTGGAGGCGATGTCGATGGTGTTTGCTGTGCCAGGGCTGGGCTGGTTTGCCAGGATGGATCAATAACCAAAAATAAATGAGCAGGCTTTCAGTGTATTGCCTATTTGATAGAAAGGCAGCTTTTAACCTTCTGAGACATATGAAGTTTCCACATCCTAGAAATGATCAGAGTATTTATGAGGTCCTTAACAAGGAGAAGTGACATGAGTGTGAAAGCAGGTACTGAAGTTTATGGAGAAGCTAGAGGCTGTGGATGCTCTTGCTGACACAGGGTCATGTCCTCTTGCAGTGTGAGAAGCTGCTTTTAGCTGAGTGCTGTCTCTTGCCTGTCTTTCTCTATACATTACACTGACTCGGCTCTGTGCAAATACAGAGGAGCCATCAGACCCTGTAGGAGAATGGGAAGAGGGTTAGCAAAAGCAGGTGCTTTTTGCTCATGCTGGGCTGGGATTATTGGTTCTGCTAGCAGTGCATCATTTAAAAGAAATATGTGCTTTATTTTCAAGAAAATAGAAGCAAGCTGTTGAAAAAAAATTGTCAGTTTCTCTTCAGATTTAACTATATTGTACTTATTTGTATTATTTTCAAAAAGTCTTTGAACACTGGTTTAGGCCCTTTTCTTCAAAATAAGATTAGATCCTTGCAAAGGTGGGAAGGTTTAGAAAGGACTGATGGTATTTATTAAGCATGCAAATTATAAATGAAACATATTGGGATTTTCTAACCCATCCTTATCAAATTTAAGCTGGCTGAAATAATGCTTTTTGCATGGCAATTAAGTTTTAGTTAACTATATAGTAATATGAAATAGTTAATTCCCTCAGTCCTTTCACAGGTTTGGGACAGAAGAGGAACACTAAATCCTGTTAAAACTTACTCTGTATATGGAGAATTAGACTGGTGTATTACTCTGATTTTTTTTAGGGCATTTTGGACTAATAAACATTTCAAGGACCAGCAATAAATTAAGCCTCCTTTTTAGCAAAACCTGGCACTGATACCAGAGAAGAGTCCCAAGCATCGATCATACTGACCGCTCCGTTTTAATGCAGTAAGAACACCCTCAGCATACCATGGCTGCAAGGATTTTCTTTCCTATTGTTACAATAGCTGTGTATCCATCACACTTGTTTTCTCCCACATCCATTGTGTGTTGGACTTGCCTCCCAGTGCCATCCTGGGCTACTGCTGTTCCAGGGGAGCTGACTTCTTAGTTGACATCCTAATGATGTTTTGGATGACCACAAGGAAAGTATTTTCTACCTTTTAATTCACAAGGAGAGATGTGTGGCTCTATGATACGCTCTTGGGCTGAATTTTGATAGCTGTCATGACAACAAATGACATGTTCATTTCCCTGAATGGATGGTGTCCTTCCAGACACACACAGAGTGTTATCAAATTTGACAGGTCTTGAATGATGGCACGTCAAGGATTCTGGATTCCACCACAGGAGACTTGGGCTACTGCAAATGCACACTGCCACCTGGCTTAGCAAAACTTACTGTAGGCTTTTTCTGGCGTTTGAGTTCAGGAGTTTTTTTTCATTTGTTTTTACAAGTACGCTTTGGGTTTTCATTTTAAATAGATATAATGTTGGTTGAAAATTTAATTGGTGATTTTAAATTGAAAGTTTGTTTGCTAAATAGTAGATAAAAAAAGGTAGTTGGACTTCATTTGGTCACTTTAAAGATACATGTGTTTTAGATGCATTCACTGTTTTTAGTAAAAATTTCAGCAAAACTAGAAGGATAATAGTGATGGTACAAACACTCCGTGGTAGTTCAGCTGAAGAGTGCAGGGCCAGGAGCTGACACCTGTGTAGATTGGTGGCAAACAGGGGCAGTGAGTGGCACAGATGGCTTACTTGGTTTATTTATAGCCTTGGCTGTTGTTTAGTTGTAAGGTTGCAGTCTCAGTTGGCCAGGTGTTTCTGGTTTAACCAGACTGAAGAAGTCCTGTAAGTTGGGCAAAAACCTGTAAATGCTGGGTTTTGTGTATATTGTATTGGAATGTTAAACTGGATTACAGTCTGTCACTATCTAGTCCTCTGGTAACTGACTCAAATGATCTGCAGTTTTTCATGAATGGTGTTATATTTATTTATTTAAAGTTACGAATTACTTTTGTTAACAATACTGTCTGGCTATACCTGTAACATAAGTGAATTGAAAACTGGTACCATTTAGGTGCTGGGAAAAAAGGTACTATGTTCGTATCTTTAATTACGTAAATTAAATTCATGTAATTACTTTAAATACTACCAGAACTTGAAATTCTGTGGATGTAGCAACTTTGGAAATGTAAGTTGAGACATAGCATTTTTCCCAACGAGTACAGAAATTTTGTAAAAGTTCATGCTATTTTTTCAGCTTTGTGGTTTTAATTAAGAATGTTTTTGTTCCAGTTATAAAAGAAGTTGGTTATGGTATATTTTGCTTAAGTGTGTTTCCTTTAATCATTACGTGTTGAATGCAAAAATACATGGCATTTATAGGCATAAAGATGCATATTTTTGCATCAAAAAAGAGTGTAAGCCACTTAAATACCCTGAGCTTCACCTTTTCTGTCTCTCAGAAAAAAGATGAAAAGAAAAATTGATAATCAATCTCCTTCCTTTACATTTTAAGGTCTGTAGGCAGTCTTTCTGCTAGTGCTGCAGGGATAATATAGAAATAATTATATTGTGGACTATTCATAAATTCACACTGTTTTGAATTCCATTTAATTCAAATAGAGGAAGAAATTAATGCTAATATCCCAAATAATTAATGCTATAATAAAGGATCTGCCTTCCACTTGACACTAAATGACTTATGTTCTGTTACGTCGAAAGACTTAAATCATTTTGAGCATTCAATATTAAAATTCTAGTTCATGAATATTAGAAATTTAATCAGATATCTCAGTAAGGACTGTGTGGATTGTGTTGGGTTTAAACACTGGTAATCACAAAGCTTGTGTTTAGCACAAGTATCAAAATATGACACACTGGTTTTATGAGCTTTGAGGCTCTTAAGGGATGCATGGGGAATCATAATGAACTGAAATGTTATAGACTTCCTGTGGCAGAAAACTGTTAAAGTCTGGGTAATGTTGTTACTGGGGCAATGTGTGTCTTCCTCTGTTAGTCTTGTCTTGTAATACCCTTGGTTGTATTCCTTTAGGATCTTTTCTGGTTTTGCTGGCAGGAGATTATGAATGTTTATTTTATTCAGATATTCCTTTCACCTCTCTGGAATGTCAGGAAGATGCAATGTCAAAGCTTTGCCAAAATTTAATTCTTTGTTTTGTATCTCATCTTGTTCTGCCGTTGCTGTGGCTGTGTGAAAATGCAAGCACGCACTTAGTACCACTAATGGTCCTCTTGGAGTGAATGTCTCTTATTTACAAGATGCAAAACTGAACCATAAGTACACCTTTTCTAAGTCAAGAGCCACAGTTACGTTGCAGGTCAACTCTTGTTTAGTTACACATTCTTTACTTGTCACGATGTGTATATTGAATTGTATGTTGAACTTCTGCTGTAGTGTCATACAGTCAGCTTATTTTTAGAGACAGACTTTATAACTATACATTGTGTATTACTTTATCACTAGTCCCATAAAGTCGGTGTGACTCCTAGTAGTTTAGCATTTTTAGTTAGTGGTAATACTGAGATGTTATAGAACAGGTGTGGATCAGGCCTGCTTAAGTTGATGGAAAAGGAAGTTAGTCCCTCATGAGGAAAAAAGGGAATTTAGTTTAAATTAGTTTAAACTAGTGCTTAATTTAAAAATATGGAAACCTAGAATTTAAAGCAGAAACCCAAAATGTATGAAAACAGGAAAAAAAAGGAAAAACAAAAATGCAATGCAAGAAAGGCTCTTAAGTGAATTGAAGGTTGTAATTCCTGTTTTGAAGGAATCAAGGTTTGAAGATAAGTGTATTAATGCAGATCATGGAAATTCATAACTTTTAAAATGCTTTGACCCCCATGTTTTAACTTTATTAGATTGTTTAATGATGCAGCTAGACCTGATTTTAATATTCTGTTATAAAAGTCTTTCAGCTTGCCCTTGTGATTTGTCTGTTCTGTTTTTTGATTATTTTTTTTCTTCTTTCCAGATAGATAATTTTAGTGGTTAAGTAGCTGGTCATTTGGATTCCTTTGAGTTAATATAAGTGATATACTCATGGTTAAAAGAAGATACCATACATAACCGCAATCTGAATTAATGGCCATTGACTTACTCTTCTGCAGCAATGGCATACATACCATTACTGAGTGTACATAGCATTAGAAGCTGCTTGGTATTTAGTAGATTATACTGTGCTTGCTAAGCAGGTAGTAAAATTTTTAACGCTTCGTTCTTCAAGAGTAGCAATCCTGAATCTGATGTCAGTGAGTCATGAATGCAGGTGAGTCAAGGTGGAGTTACGCTAGAGAGGAGGTCGTTTTTCCAATGCCACTCCCTGGTCAGCTCTGCCTGCCTGCTGCCCACCTGACTGGCAGCAGCCCTTGCCTCTTGTTTCTGTCCCATTTTCCTGCCACTGGCTTTTTGAGTGTGAGGGATGTGCCTGGTTTTCAAGACATCATGCCTGATGTTAAGCAGCTGGATTTCACTGGATTTTTAAATTGCTGATACTGTTGTTCTAAAATTGTGGTGCCTGCTAGATATAAGAAAACCCCCACAAAGCCCAACCCCCCAAAACCCCAACAACAATCAAAACTCCAAACCCCAATATTAATACTTGTAGCTGGTACAAATATAATTCATAGTTTTGGTGGTTGTGTAGATACAGCTTTAGATTTTCTTAGGGAAGTACCATTTTATTTTGCGGAGTCTGTAAATACTTAATTTTCATTCAAGAAAAGCTTTGATTTAGTTGGTGCATACCTTGATTGTTGTACTATCTAAAGTGATGGTGATCACCTGCTTTGTTAATTTTTCCCTCCTCCTTTTCCATTGTGCAGTATTTCGTAGATAATTAGGATTGGGAATAGCCTTGATTGTGAGTGGATATGTTTTTGGGTTGTCTGTAATCCACTCATGCAGCAGAAACATTTAAGCAAAGAAAATAAAATAATAGATGGAACTAGAAAAAACAGTATCCTGACTAGCGTGATTACACTCATTTAGGAATGAGTAAGATTTGACTGGAACATTGCAGTTAAGTGATGTGCAGAAGTAGAGTTGATGAAATTTCTTAAACGAGGACACACTTGAATCCTCATTTACAAGATTTCTGTAAAATTGTTTTTAACTTTCTTCTTCTGTGAATGTGTTCTGGAATTGTGTTAGGGTATTGAGGTGGTCTCCCACATATTTTAGTCAATAAATTCTTCCCTTAAATAAAAATAAACATTTTTACATCGAGAAATGTAATGAATGAATGTTTTGCATTATTTTTCTAAAATTTTCAGTGCAGTTGCTTTAAAATACTGTAAATTTACAGAAAGCTAAAATGAATATGTGTAACTGTTTTGTGGAGAAATCTGTATGCTCCTGCAGCGGCTGTGTATGGCTGATCATGATATGTTGTCTTGCATCACACAGCCCTTTGCTCTGATACCTCTGTGAAAGCATCCAAATCTGCCTCCTTACCCCGTGTCCTGTCTGCTCCCTCTGCAGTACCAGGGAGCACAGGTCACTGCCTCAGAAATCCGTGTCGTCTGGTTAATACACTCTTTCCAAGCAATGCAGGGGCTGTCAGGTAGCTGAATGGCATCCAGCTGCTGTGTTATCAAGCCCTTTGTCTAACGATCTGCTCTTAAGGTTCCCGTGGAGGCTACTACTCATGTATTCTTCATGCCAGAAGAGTCTTTCCATTCAATTAACAGCTGTGAATATGATTTGGATGAAGATATTTTTGTTAGGGTTTTGTTGGCTCACTATTCTAAACATGTAGGTGCACACAGTCACAGAAATCAGATTGTCTGTTTGCTTATATCTGCTCAGGGTAGAGTAAGTACAGGGTGCTTTACAGGTTATTCTATTGAATATCATGTTCTCCTTTTCTACCTTCATATGTATATGCTTGCAACTTGGTATTTGGGAATGACTCATTAAATCTGAACTTGATGTGGTCCAAATTGGGATAGGATTTACCAGTGTGAACTGGCTTTGGGCTAAGATGAATTGTATAAAAGTAACACTGTACTTTCCTTCACTATGCAGTGTCCTTTCTGCTTGTCCACTCTTTGTAGCATGGGAGAGCTGCCATAGAGAGAATTGTGTGATGAGGTTCAGCACTGGTCCCAGTGTCATAGGGTGTTGGGGGAACGGTGGAGCAATATTATTTCAATTTTTCTGTTTTCTAATAGCTGGATATTCTCTTTTTTGTAATATTTCTTCAGAACACTGCTGTTCTGAAAAGTCTGTGTTCTTCTGTATTGAAATGAAATATAGCCTGGGGTTTTCGGCTTGTAGATGTGCTGTAATATACTTACTGACAGTTGCTGATTCTGAGGACTTTATATGCAACACCTATCGGAAACTTACAAATTTTTAAGGGCAGATAAAGGAAAGAGAGTTGGAAAAGAGAAATTTTGAGTTGAGGGAGAGTTAGACAAAGGATGCATGATTTGCAGTTAGCAGCCTTAAATGTATATGTAAGTTTAAAAAAAGTTTCATTTGGGCATACTTTGAAGATTGTTTTTTGAAGTAATTTTTTTGTGCGTATCAGCTTTTGCTGCAAAGTGGACATAATACAGGTTGCTGAGGCATTGACCCTTGTAATCAGTAATTTATATATCTTCAGCTTGTTTAGCTTCATACCAAGAAGCAGAAAAGTGATTTTTATATAAAATCACTAGGTGAATAAACTTGTTCATGAAGGAAAGACTTTAATTTTTCTCTGGTGTGTCTAATTTTTTATCATTATGTATGGACTTACAGAATGTGCTCAGCTGGGATTGATCACTGGTGTGTGAAATGACCAAATTATAACAATGGAGAGTTTTCTGAGGTGGGTAATATATTTTCATATGTAGCTTCCAGCAATGACTTTAATACACTGAAGGCCACACTTTCAGTGCTTCTGTTATTGAAACGTAGTGCTCTGATCATTTTTCTGCTGAACTTCAATTTGGAACTTCATCTGGAAAACATCCAAGGAAAAAAGCATCAAAGCAAAATAGTAAGAATTGTCTCAGAATGCAGGAAGATCTTTAAGTATAGAATTAAAATAGCAAGAGCTTGAAAAAGTGCACAGAACACCTTAAAGGCTAAGTCTGTAAGTAGGAAAGGAAAAGAACTTCACTGGCACGTATCTTGATGTTGTAATAGTTTGCTAATCTTGGGCACAGGAAGTAAACTTGCATTCTTACTGTTTATAGCTTCATTTCCCATCTTGAATCTTTTGGCTTTGCTTTACTTAAAGGATTGTTACCATTTCACTGATCCTCAAGAAGTACATTGCCACTTGCAGAGCCCTGAATTGGTCCTCTGCTGCACTTCAGAGCCACCAGGTGAACTCTTCCAAATATTTAATAAACTGAGTTACGATACTCAAGCCACTTACGAATGTGTTTAGTTAACTTTTCTGAGGTTTGGATTTGGGACTTTGTCAAGAAAAGCAGATATGGGAAGAAGAAAATGATAATTAAAAGAAATGTATGCCCAGTTGAGAATGGATTCTGGCTCTTTGGCATTTTAGGTGTGACAATGTGAGAACTGTTTATCTAGATACTGTTGTGTCTCTAGGATAGTTCTTTTGCCAGTGCAGTAATAGCTGTGGGAGGATGGTAGTGGGTGTGAGGCTTCAATAGCTGACAGCTTTTCTGTTTTCTACATCTACAATTAAAAATACCATAAAAGTTGAATTTCACACTGGTTTTATTGAAAGAATGGTTAAAGAAGAAATTTAATCTGTATTATCCAGGAACACCTCTTTATATCATGCTGAAGTAATTCAGATTTTCCTTTCTTCACAGTAGGTCTGGACCTGTCAAACACAGATTTGGGTGGTTCTTGAATTGTTCTGGCAGCATCAGCAGATGGTCTCAATGCAATCTGCAAAATACATAGGAAGTTCTGTAAAGTGCAGATTTTCTAGGGCTTTTTGGATTTATTCTGCCTTGCAGTGAATATTAAAATGTTCAGGAAATTTAGCGTACTTTGCTGGGTACAGTAAAATTTTGCTGTAGCGTGTGGAAGCCAGTTTTCATCCCACCTGGAAGCTCAGTATACCTGAAAACCCCAGTTATTATTGGCTGGAGGTGTGGAAGAGATCTGCTCTTCAGCCTAAATCTTAGCAGACATGGGGATTTTTTTCACCTCTTGTATTGCAACGGACTCTTCTGCTTGCTTTAGTTTCTACATTGTCTCTTCAGCTCAGCCCACGCATTTTACTTGCTTTTCTAGGAATAGCTTCCCTAGATGGCAACACAGCGACTGGCAGCTCTGTGCTTGTTACGCCTGGGGAAAAAGCCCTGGCTTTCTCAAAGCCCACTGCCTCTAGCAAGAATGAGCAGATACACTGTCATGGTTAGGAGATGTGAGTGGCAGGTACGTGGCAGTCTTGTCTCTGCATGGCTGAAACACTCATCAGCTGGAGCAGCGGAATGGATCCTGGTCTTGGATGAACTTGATGGAGTAGTATGGTGGAACAGTGTCCATACTACGTTGCATATCCCAGCTGATGCTGCCATGGGTTGTTTTAGGTGCTTGCAAGTATCCTCTCCCAGAGAGGGTGCAAATGCTCTCGATTTTCTTCCTTTTGCATGGAAACGTTGCAGTAGGTCTGGATTGGACTCAGATTACAGAATCACCTGTACTTCCTCGCCCTCTTTTCCAAGTCATCTGCATTCTGGATAAATAGCATACATACACTGTCTCCAAAGCAAATTTTGCTATGGAATATGCACATGGGAAGTTTGTAGCAAATTATCTGATCCAGCCCTCTGGAGTAAGATTTATTTTTTTTGTAAATTTAGGTTTGTGTTTAAAAACAAAGTATCATCCCCAAAGCAGGTCTTGTCAACAGAGTTACTACTTTTTGTTAATTTTCATCCTTGGGGTAAAAAGATTTGTGTTAAGATAACTTAGTTTCAAGATGCAATATGAGGCTGAAAGAGAGGAACTTTGTGTGTCAGCCAAAAGGTGAATAATTCTCAGTTTCTCTGTATCTGCGATTTCATCCTTGAAAGAAAAAGCAAGGAAGAAAGTTGTTCTGGTCATGTAATGTTATTTGATGGCAGTTTGCTAGTCCGAGTTTTCTTTCTTAGAAGAGAAAGATCGTTTAATCACAGATTGCAAATAGTGAAAATTAGACAACCCTGGAAAGTAGAAATTATAGTAGAAGGATGAATTAGTTGATTTCTACCTACAGCACACGACTCACTCATTTTGGCAACAGCAAGATGTTTAGTTCAGCTCTGCCAACTTTTTTTGAAATCTCACTCTAATTTGTTGAGCTTGGAGACTCTGATTATTTCAGCCAGCAGGAGAGCCTTCTTTTTCAAGATTTAAAACAATCTATTTGCTAATTCTTCTGAGTTTTGGGGTTTTTTTTCTTAACGTTACTTCATCATGTGCACCATTAAACATTTTATGCAGGAATGAGAAGTAATTATTTCTTCTTCAGTTGATTCACACAGAAATAGCCGTAAAACATTTGATCCTGATTCTCCACTGTTCTGCAGCTTGTAAATCATTTTCTTTGTGCTCCAAGTGCAATGTGTTTGTATAAATCTGCTACTGATGTTGATGTATCATTTCTACTTCAGTCTCACTTAAGGCAAGTGTAAATAACTTTACAGAGTTGCAAAACAGTAGGGAAATAAGCCTCCATGAGCTAAGGCATCAGATTTATTTTCTGGGGCAAATGAAGAGGTTCTTTGAAGCCTGATCAAAGCTTAGGCTCTCAGTTGTGTATAGTATAAAGCTAGTGGCGTTTGAGCAGAATTTGTTGGCTTCAGGAGTTTTGGTTTTGTTTTGGTTTTTTTTTTTTTTTTATTGGGGCTTTATATCTCTGGAACCCATATTCAACATATTTCTGGAAATGACAAGTGTACTGCCATATGGCATGCCAGATTTCAAACCACTCTGAGGTGCACGTGTGAATTTTAGAGTGCCTGGAAGAAATGAATGAAAACCACATTCTCAATTTTATCTATTGCTGAGCTCTATAGGCAGAGGAACAGCAAGGCTTTGAAGTAAATTCTGCTGGAGGGATTGTGTGCTTATTTCTGAGCCACCATCCTAATGCAGCAAGGTGTAGATGTAATTTATGTTTGAAAATATGCACTAATTTCAGCAGGGCTGTCATTTTATGTGCTGCTGTGCTATTCTGGGAGATGGTAAGCAATTCTGAGCATCCTTTTGCTACTGGCAACTGTTACCATTTTCAGTTCTTCATTTCCAACCCTTTTTTGTGCCTAAACCTCTCTTTCAGACTTTAATGCCTAAACTTAATTCTTACGTATTGTTGAACTGTTGTTTTTATATATGCTATGCTTCCTTAAAAGGTTCTATATTGATTGTACTTCATGAGTAGATTTCCTAAGCTTTTGTTGGTTAGTAAAAGCTGAGGAAGCATTACTGAAGGTATTTGTATCAGGGTTATTTTTAATCCTGGAGATTTTATGAAAACTTTTTAAATGCAGAAAAGATGTTTGAGGGAATTGTGTCATGTTTTGGTTAGAAAAAGCATCTCCTCCTTGCAGAGGGCAAGCTAATGAGGTAGTTCTTTATTAAGATCAGTTGTGTGATCAGTGTGCACAAATTCTATGAATTCTGTGAATTTTCTTCAAAGAAATTAATTTTGTAGGTTTTTTTCCTATAGAAGGAGGGGTAAATTTACTTGTGAGATAGGTAATTTGAATGACTAATATTTTGCCACAGTAGTTGCTTAGCTGGTAGAATTTGTTAAAATGAATTCCGTCTTCCTCTAACAATATGAGAGTGTTCACAAGGGAAATCACGGTACTCTACTAAATCATTTCCCCAAGTTTTTCTTTTAAAAAGTGCTGTACCCTGATATCATAATTGTTCATGACCACTTCCAACCCACAGCCCTTATGTTCTTTGATTTGCGTGAACCCCCAAGGCTTTTTGTAAGATTCTGAGTTTCCTCCATGTTAGATCCTCGCCATGGTTCAGTTTAACTTGCTGTGTGCCGGTTAACTGCTGTTTCTGACTTTGAAAGTGTATGTTGTGTGCTCCAGTTGTAACAAAAATGTGACGGTGAAGGAATGGTCTTGCAGTGGTGTAAAGCAGCAGTTTTACATGTGTTTATAATTACCAACATTTCTGGTGATCTTACACAGACTTATTGTGGAAAAATGTTTTCCTTCTTCCTAGAAAATACTGATTCATTAGGTCTGTGTTATTTAATAAATCAGTTTGACAAGGATGGATCTTCTGGCTAGTCAAGACGCAGGAAGCTGTGTTTCTTGCCAGTGTCAGGCAGGCGAGCCAGGAGCAGCACTTGGGATCTGGGTGTGTGCAGTCCTCCTCCGGCCCCTGGGACACCTCTCTCTGGTTAGAGGTCATGGTCAGGAGCCTGAACAGACACAGGGCCGGCGGGTTCCTGATGCTGAGAGCATGTCCTTTTGTGGGTAACAGTGGGCAACTGTTGGAAAATTTCATGGAGTTTTCAAGGAGGAGAAAACTATATCTCTTCTTTCTCTCTGAATGTTGCTGTTTGTGGTTTTGGTTTTTTTTTTCTGGGTGTGTGATACATTTTCAAATTACCTTGCTCTTTCTGAGGCAAGGATTTTTAAAAATAATTTAAGCAAACTTTTTTTAAAAATATGAAATCTTCGTTTCTGTATTCAACATAAAAGACTTCTGGAGTATAGATGGAGACCCCCACAATAGTAAGTCATTGTTCTTTGCTTTTGAAATTCTGTGACACGCTATGTAGCACTAAGTACATATTCAACGTAATGTTTATTTGAGGCCAAGAATTTGACATTTCTGAAATGCAATTTCTAGGTATTTTGGTAGGAATAAAATAAAGGACATTTTAGAGGTTTTATTTAGCTGTACTTGCTTTCTGCACAAAACAATCTTGAAGCATCAGGTTCTGTGTCACAAGGGCATTACGCTTCTCAAATTGCCATCCATATAGAAAATGGTTTTCAAATGGTTTAAGAGGAGTATTAGTACGCTGTGGATTTGTTAATTAGTCCTCTTTCTTCATAACTTTGTTAGAAATCTTAGTACAACTTTTCTGGAAATTCTGTATATATTCATATCTGTAAAGAAACCTAGGTAAGAAACTTCGGAAAAAATCATAAAATGGAACATAGCTATTTGAAGAATCCCTGTATGCTGAACCTTTTCATCATGTGTCTCTGACTTGGATCAGAATTAGCAACAAATATCTCCCCAGTTCTTCCCTTTCTGAAAGACTGGTTTGAATTGGTTAGTATTTTACCTTTCAAGATTAGAGTTTAAACTGTCAAATACAAAACCCTGGCTAAAACTTGAGCTTTTTTGGTGTGATACTCATTGTAGATGATCTGTGTTTCCTTTATTGTGTATAAATTTTCCTAAATGTATTATCTCTGAAATTTCAGTGTATCAAAATCGATGTCTGCACTGAGGCTATGTTGAGCCCACCCTTATTTTCTGTCAAAATGTTATGAATATTGTAATAATTGATGGTTGCTTGTCTTCAGTTTAAATAAAATTTAACTTTCATAGCTCTTCTGTGTGTATTCTTCCTTCCCTGTCTGTGCAGGGAATTGCTAATTGCTTAAAACCTTTCTGCATCTCTTTGTGTTGTTCCTCATATGTTTTGGCTGTTCTTGTCTTATTTCTTTCTCTGCTCTTGCACTGCTCAGCCTTCTCATGTGAGTTACCTTTACTGGCCTCTTTAATAAAAGACTACATCTGCTATCCATGCTCTTGTTTTGAAAACACCAACAAAGAGCATTTTAGCAGATCTCTCTGAAATAAAATGAGTTTGTGGTTGCATGCCCATCCAAGCTTTAAGCTAGATATTGCAGGTAATGGCACTAATGAAGATGTGATAGCATGGTCCAGCTATCGGAATAAATCCGTAGCAGATTTGTACTCTTGCTTACATGTTGGTACTGTTTAGAGAATCTCTGTAGACCTGAAGCAGAACTCTTGCTGCCCTTAGGCCATCAATTTTTACACATACTTCTAGTTCTGCAAGTTTTCTTTGAAACCATAGATACGTGTGGCTGTTTCTTTTTGTTTTGTTTTGGGTTGGGTCTTGTTAGTGAAGAATTGTTTCATAACATTTGGTGGTAATTAGCCTGAGTCACTCATTCGAGCTGGTGGGGGGGAAATCCTGCCCTGTTGAGAACCACAGAAGTCTTGTGATTCTTGTGATTCTGGTTTTTGAGGTTGCCATGATCTCATTCCACTTTTCAGTAAAGCTTTTTTATAGGTACACAAGATGCCATTCAGAGTTTGTTGATGCGTGTGTATTAGTCTAATGGCTTATTCTTTAATTTCACACTATAAATTTGACTGATTAACACTTTCCAATAACTTTTTAAAGCTGATATTTATGTCGGGATTACCTACTCTACTGCTTGCCAGTGTAAATTGTCTTCAAGTAGCAGGTCCAGGCAGTCCTCCTGCCTCTCTGCTCCAGGGAGAGCAATGATAGGAAAGAGAAGTTTTTTTTGCCTGTGGGTACATTGAAAGGCAGGATGAAGAAACAGCACCACCCTCCTTTGAGGTGATTCTTTCTTCAAGCATCTGAAGCTTTACTCAAACAGGAGGTGTTTTTGCTCTGTGACAGTTTTAAGTTTGGTTTTCAGATCCAAAGTTCTCGTTTGAAGCTCCCATCAGGTTGTATTCTGCAGAAAAGAGGAGTCGTGTTTCTGTGGTGAAGCCAGCTGACATTTTCAGGTGGCAAAGCTACAACTGGCTTCTGAAGCAAGTTATGCAAAGTGTGTAACATTTATTCTTACAGTTTATAAGTGTGACACTATCTACTTCAAAATTTTGTTACTGAGTAGTAATAGGCATAGAAACCCATGCTAGAAATTTTAGTTGGTATGTACTCTAGAGGGCGGCTTTTTTTTCCTGTCCTCTGTTTCCTTTACATCTCACAAAGTAAGATATATTACTATCTTTAATAAAAATAAATTGGCCAAAGTTGCTTTGTTTTGGGTATATTTTGAAATATTGAGTATTGATTGACCCTTTTTGAGCTCATTAATGCCTGTCATCAGCAGAAGCATAAGGTAATTCTAATTGAACAAGCAAGTTTGCACATGTAAAGTTACTACAAACTAGTAAAATGTAAGGTGAGAATAATATTTTTTTGGCAAAGGAATTAATGGTGTACCCCTTTTACCGGGGCAGAACCGGTACTAGATGGTGCATCATACTTTTCATCCTTGGTATTGTTTTGTCATGGTATGTTTATTTCTGACTGTTGGACCATCACCAAAATTTTGAATCCTGTTTGCACAGGATGTCTGTTCCTGGACTGAATTTTTTTTAAATTTTTTTTTTGTTTGCCACCATATGTCAAATGTGCTAAGAATGTGAAGCTTGTTGTACTGCTTTCTTAAGGTACCTAGTTCTTCTAAAAATACAGTAGCTATAGTTTGAACATTTGATATGTTCATTCTATGTAGGTTCTAGTTTTGAAAATACTTAATTCTGACTGGGAACTGTTACTTTATATTTGTCAAGAAGAAAGCACTTGTGGCATCTGTGATATCACTGATTTAAATGAAAGATTGTTATAACTGATTTTTTTTTAAGAAAAATTGTGTGTATGCTTTAGCAATTAACAGTGAGTTTTTGAGACTGTTTCTCTTAGGTTTCGTGGCAATAGACTTTGTGTTCTGAAACATGTGGGATGTTTGTGCTCTTTTGCAGTTTGAGAGGTGTAATTTCCCTAAAGGATCTGTTCTTGTAATAGGATCCATATTTGCCATCATAGCCTACTGAAAGGAATGGTAAATTACAAAGAAAACAAATATACTTACAATCCTGTAGAGAAGAAAGGAAATTGTTCTGCCTCCTTTAAAGTTAACCAGAATTTTCAAAATTATTAAAATATACAAGTACAATTTAGTGTTTTCAGAACTTTATTAGTTTTTAAAAACTCAGAGACGATACTCTTAGCTTCATTTTGAGGCAAAGACATTTGGATCATGAAGCTGGTATCTTTGTAGTTCTCTTAGCAAAGCTTCTGTTCCTTTAGGTTATTAAAGACCCTTTAAAGGGTGTCAGAAAAAGCCTATAGAAATACACCAGAAAAGCACATGTGATTGAGTAATATGCATGGAAAAATGCCTCCGCCTTTTGTTTCCTTTCCTAGCAGGGGGGAAAAAAAAAAAAGAAAAAAGGGCCATGTTACTGTCTTTTAATCTCCCCTGCACAGAGAAAGTTCTGGCCCAGATCTTCCCATTTTAATTGCAGAATTGGAGTACAAACCTTGAAATGACTAAGTTACTCTCCCTCCCCACCATCAGCATCCTCTCTCCCTCAGTCTGGAATTTATGTGTTTCTCACATTGTTGGTAGGCCTGTAGAGGACAAAATTTAATAAAATTATAACTAAAATTGTTTAATGAAATAACTGGAATATTTAAAACTCTGTTCTTGAAACTTTGAGCCTTTCTGTGCTAGAAACAAAGTGTTTGGTGTGTGTGTTTGAAAGTGGACAGCGTATGTTTTCCTGGCTTTTGTTTTTTAACAGCAGATCATGTGTTTAAATGTCATCATGACATTTTGATTTCTAGCCTGCATGAGGAAGATGATTTAGTCAGGGTAGCTATTAAAAAGCTATTCAACAAGGCTCTTGTGTATCCTTCCGGGAGAGCTTTGACTGTCATGACTGCTTACTACAAATGAGGGATTTTTAATTTGTTTTCCTTGGGTTTTTTGTTCCCAAAAGAAAGGACAGACCTGGACATCTATAAACATTTGTTGTTGGGTAGTTGCACGAGCTTGGGAAATACTGTATAAAGAGAGGGACATGTGATTATTATACATCCATCAATAAACTGCACTGAAGTGGTGAGATATTCAGAGCTTCTGTAAGTTGTGCAAATTTACTTTGAAATATTTAGCAATGATAGTTTTTAAAATCTAGATAGGATAAGAGCTTATTTTTTAAAATTTCATTGTCTTTTCAGTAACCGTCAGATTGGTGAGGTTTTGTTTTGATCTCCCTTCCCTGTTTTCCAACCTGATGTGACCCTGAATCAAAAGGTTCCTTACCCAGGAAATCCTTTAAAAACAACAAACAAACAAAAGAAAACAACGCCTAACAAACAAGAAAACAAGAACTGTGACACCATTGGAGTAAATTTTGAATTTACTTCATGGTTGTTGTTAGAATTTACACACATTTTGAGCACTGGGACCAGGATAAACTTCTGTGCCACCAGCAGAAGGAACAGGTATTTGAGAATCATGCCATAGCAATTGGCTTCTTCAGGGAATGGTGGGAAGAAGAGGCATTTCCCAAGTCTTTCTGAAACACCTGGCAGAGAAAGGTAGCTCTGAATTTTCTTTTTAGTAAATGAATTTTTATTAAGCTGTGATTGCCATCTATGTCATACTGTAAAGATGGTTGAAAAATGTGCTGATTCTCATTTCATTCAGTTTATTGTCGTACCGTATGGGATTTAAATGAGACCTAATGGAGTAGTAATTGGATTTGATTGGATTTGCAGTGCCTGTGTGACATGAAGGAGGATTCATGGTTACTGTGCTCACTATGTTGTAGTGAGAAAATGCAAAAATTAAATCTCATCTAAAACTGGAAACAGATTGATTGAATATATCCTTAAACTTAAAAAAAAAAAAAAAGGAAAAATTGCAGCTGAAGAATTTTTTATTCTAAGCTTTCTCAAAGTGCTTCTGACATGCTCATTGACTGCATGATTCATTTGGAAGATATTTTAAATTAACTGTATATTTTCATATATATTAACTGTATATTTTCAGTATATTAACTGTATATTGTAAGTAAATACAATAAAGTATATTACTAGTTCAGAAATTTAGTTAAAATTATTGTGTCTGATATTGTATGTTATGCTTTAACAGCAAAAAACATGATGGGTTACTACTTGAATTTGGTCCAAACTGGTTATATGCAAAATTGCTGCCTTGCAAAGAAGTGTCTGTGAATACCTCTGAAAAGGATTTTGAGACCAAATGCCCTAAGAAGACGGTAGCTGCTCTTCATTGGCACTACTTTTGAATTAAGGCTGTCTTGAGTTCTGGAGTGCAACCCTGCATTTGTGTATTACCTGTTTCTTTGGATTTCTTTTTGAATTAGCTCTATGCTCTAGAATGTACCAGATTTTGCCTAGGAAAACTTCTTATTTTCAGCATTTTCTGAGTATTGATGACTGAGCTAATGACTATATTCAGGAAAAAAACCAACCAAACAGAATCAAAAAATGCCCACTTCTAATTGTGTGAGTCTTGGTGTAAGAAGCACAAGCCTGGAATATGCAATCCTAAATATAGGCACATTAATAATGAATGCTTTACTCTCTCCTGAATTTTATATCATCTTGCTAGCAGAAGCACTTGCAATATATGTAAAATGAGTTATATCCTTGCCTTTGAAAGTGTTCTGGATTAGTAACTTTGTCTAAACCAGAGTCTACTCTTTTTGATCATAATTTACTTATATTTAAAGGTTTATTTGGCTATTCATAATAGAGATAGAGGTTTCCAGGTAGGATGTATTTACTAACCAACATATATTGCTCCAGTTATTTGGCATGTGCAATTTTTTTATTTGGTTTCATAGAAGTCGCTTGAATAGTTGCATTTAAAACACAGATAAACTTCTATTTACCTGTAGTTTCAAGTACAGTTGTTTTAATATGCCTGCAAAGAAAAAGAATTCTTTCTATTTTTTTTCTTTGTTGAATTAAAAGACTGTTTTCATTTCTCCTGGATTCTTATCTGTTTTAAAACAACAAATAAACAGAATCCTGTTGCAAGGTTCAGCAAACTGAATTTGCCACATAATTGAACAGTAGCACAGACACTTGCAAGGCTAAAAGGAAATCAGCAGTTAAAATGATTTAAGGAAAGCAGCAAGAAATCATACTCTTGAATGAAAAGCTCTGAATACCATTTGTCAAAATGAGGGAGAATATTATTTTCTTTTATGGAGATTTCTGATAAATTTGTTTTGTGCTTCTGGGTAGTTGCCATGTTATACTACTGCTGTTGATGTTTTGTTGGGAAAAAGAAGTTTTGGAAAAACCAAAATGATAGTGGAGGATGTAAAGGTAAGCAGAAATCTTTGTAATTACTTGAGTCAATATGTCTTTTTTTCAAAGAAGTGGGCCTGGAAGCTATTATCTTGGGGGGCAAATTTGGACAAGGTAATTGGCTTTGACCTTTTGCCAGATGTCTAACAGTTCTTTTTCCCCTCTGCTTGCATCCAGATAAATGTCATGCCTTTAGGTTTTTGTTCCCTTGTTCTGGTTTTGAGTGGAGCTGCTTATGTAGCTAATCTGTGCTTAAAATTATTTCCACTTTTAACCCCAGTAGGACTCTCTTTTGGGGTATTCAGTCAGAATTGACATAATTGGATTTCTGCCCAGATACTGTATTTAGATAGCTTTGGCGATGTCATTAATTTGACAGCTGCCATAGGAAATCTTTGTTTTGACTGTTGTTACAGGGCCTGCAATGTTTCTGTTGCATTTTCATTTGTAGTCTGCTACTGAATTGGCGTGATTAAAATGAGTGGAATAAGACACCATCAAATGTGTACAAGACATGAAAGAGAGAAAATCAGTGCTAAAAACCTCAGAAGGTAGGCTATTGCCAAATTTTATTTGGGTATGATGAGATTCTGGAATACCTAGTTATCTTTCAAACACCAGTAATAGCAGAGCCTGCAGCTAGAGCTGCTGTGTGCTATGATGGAACCAAAGCTGTGTTAACATTTCTCTTCTTGTTGCCAGCCTGGAACAAAGTTCCTTGGTGGTTCAGGCAAAAACTGCTTCAACTGCTTTTCTGATGGTTAACTTGGTAGAAAAAACAGGTGTTTTGGGGGACTGTGTTCATGGGAAGTAGCGATCTTAGCAACTCAGGCATTGTTTCCCAAAGGAAACGTGGATCTAAGGAACAGGGAAGGTGCTGACTTTGTCTGCCATGTGCGAAGAGGATGGTCACTGTATCACTGACTAGCATGTACCACCTACTGAGTCGTGTGGGTAGCAAAACCTTTTCTAAGTCCATGTGTCTGTCTTTCACATACCTTTGGCTTGTTGTTTTTGTTCAGTTGCATCATCAGAGGTGACTAAGAAAAACTTTAAATCTGAAATGCCAGTTTTTCACAGCCTTAGATATACAAATATACTGTGACAAAAATGTCTTGCTCCTCCCAAGGAAGATAATTTTAATCAGTGCATTACTGAGTACTAGTACTACATACTATTTGATCCTATTCCATTGTCAGTAAGGGATTTTGTGTCGAGGGTTTTTTTTTTTGTTTGTTTGGGGTTTTTTCCCCCTCTCTCTCAATTTTACTATTGAGTTCCAGTTTAATGCCTGTTTATGTGAGTTCTGCAGCCCTGTGCTTTTTGGCATTATAAATAAAATACTTAGTCTGAGCAAGCAATAAATTTTTCTGATGGTGATGGTTTAGAGAGATTTCTTCGACTTGCTCTCTCAGCTGAAGTCGTTATAGATTTCTTCACCTGAGGGCCAAGATGGCTGGACTTCTTTCTGCTGTTCTGTCCAAGTCAAGTGACTCGTTCATGCTGACAGTACTTCAGATGCAGTTTGCCTAAGCAGAATAGGGCAGAGATTGCAAAATCTTCAGTATAAGATGGTCTACTTGGATGGTAATGTCTAGAGCATCCTCACATACCTGCTGGCTGAGCATCTGGAGGAAGGGTAAAACCCAGGCACCCTCAGCAAACAGGCTCAGGTGTGGGGAGTGATGGCTGCAGCTGTTGGTGATGGCAGCTTCTGCAGCAGGTGGGGACTGCCCAGACCACGCCTTGTTCTATCAGCATAATATTACCCACTTGCCTCCTTGCAGTTTGAGAGTTATCAAGAAGTTTCTGACAGTGGTTTCCTTGAAGACATCAGTCACAGTCTGCTCTGTGCATTTCCTCCAGTTCTCTGTATCTGCCTGGTGGCTTCAAAGACAAACACTGACCTTGACCTATTCCTCTTAAAATCATTGTAGCCATATATTTTAGCACCAAGACAGTAGTGGCACCATTGCTTTAAATTCAGACAGTGCTGTGTTGAATGTACACAAAAGAAAAATTTTCTTTGGACTAAGAAAGAATGAATAATTTACCAGAACAGGAACTCTAATAAGGATTGCAGTCAGCCTTAAACTTTGAATTGCCAGAAGGCTAAGTCTGCCTTACTTGACTCTCTGTAGCCCCTGGTACAGTCCATTTTCTGTTACATCTCACCCCAAAGCAAATCCTCCCAAACTGTGTAACTGTGAAATTTATTTACTTTTTAAAAATGTTAGTCATCTTAGCCATGAGTGGTATCCAGTTGTCTCTACCTAGTGTTTCTCTGATACTGAGTTAGTATTACATCCTTCTGTGGTATCTAGTTCATCAGAATATGTGATTGATTATCAGTTCTCCAAAAGGTATCTGTGAATGTCTTTTTCCAGTGGACGTGTGCATTTTCAGTAATCTACATGTGCAGATTACTAGATTACTGTAAAGAGTTTATTAATATGCTGTTTGTAGTCATCTTTCATAGTCCTGAAATCCAAAAGTATTGAATTATAAGCTCTGACTCTAGTAGAGAGGTTTGGAAGGACTGGTATAATTCAGTTGTATGTCTTTGCCATTAAAATACTTTACATTTAGATGCAATAGGAAAAACAGATTTGTGAAGAAGCTGCTTGGGACTGATAAGTTGCTAATCACAGAGGTCATCCTCAAGGATTCTGAGCTGATTTTATATTTAATGCAAATGACTGTTGTACGGTTTTTACAAATAAAGCATTAAATTATCGATCTGAGACTGAAGTTCAAATGGAACCAATTATTAAACTGTATGTACAAAATACTAGTTTATGAAATTTTAACTATCAATGGTAAGATGTTTCTAAAAATGAAAGCTGCAATTTGAATAATTAAGTATCCCGTTAAGGAAACTAAAATAATTATCTCATGCTCAAACCATGGCCCGAGAAGCTGCCGTATTACCTAAGGCTGAAGTCTAATACTTTCCTTTCCTTAGAGATACTGTGAGACAAAGTTTAAGAACAGGCTTGGTATGTATAGTTCAGTTTCTGCTTATCTATTGGCGGTTTTAGTTGATAATGCAGGTCTTTCAGCATACATTTGTAATGGTTCTTGAGATGGTTAGAGCTGTCCTAAGCATAAATCAAGTCCTTTGTTGCTTTTCCGATGTGAGCTTTAGGAATATTTATCCATATACTTACAGAGCCAGTTCATAAACCCTTAAAGAAAGAAAATAAGAGAGTTTGTGAGATCTATTTCCTTATTGCAAATAAAAAAGAAAAAATAGGGGAAATTGTATAAAATAGAATTTGAATACTTCATCTTTCAGAGATAGTTTTTGAATAGGAATGCTTAAAAGTCCTGGAGCTATGTTGGTGGCACAGCACCTTTGTTGTGAGCTTCCTTCAGCTTGCAGAGAGTAACTGGTCACAGCTTTCACTTATTTTGGCATGTGATTATAGGTCTGAACAACAGGTGTGTGTGAGTTTTTGGCCATGGGGGTTATTTGTTTGGTTTTGAGACTGCAATATTGCATGTCCTCTCAAAGAGTTTATAGCCTTCCTGTCAGGGAAGCTTTCTGGCCACCCATTCATGATTTCTCCACTCTGCTTTGTGGGTTTTTTCTTCTTCTCATGCAGGGGCTGCCCTGGAATTTGCAGCTCAGCATAATCCAATATGAATTAGATCAATATCAGCAAGTATCAAGATGGAAAACCCTGCTAATCCAGGAATTTTAAAAAAATGCATATTGCAATGAGTTTAGGTAGTAATTTGTTATCTGTATTAGGGTTTTTTAATAGCTTAGACTTTTGGGGGAGAGCTAGAGAATGTGAGAAGCATGTGATTTCTCTTAAAATAATGTGAATTTGTACAATATAAACTGTAGAATTCTTAGCAGATGCAGTCACTAACAGATGTAACCCTCTTCATTTCTTTCCAGTTCAAAAAGATGGTAGTCATGCAAGTATTTGGAGGATATACATACAAAAGATAGGAAGCTTGCAATGGCAGTTAGGCTTTGGAAGACAATATATATTTTAAATGCTGATATTATTTAGGCAACCAACTGCTTGTGTTTCATGAGTAGATTGAGAGTTGGTGGTTGTGAAAGTAGATGTAAAAAATACTCATTTTCTGAAAACGTATCATGTATACACCAGTCTGCAGAGCATATGCATTTGACTGCAGGAGTTAAGTGAGAATACAGGTCAGTGTAGCCTCTTTGATTATGTGTGATTAAAGTGTGAGCCATGCATGTTTTCTCTAGATGTATTTCTCTTCCTATCCCCCCACCTCCCTACATATATGTTTATTTAAAAAAAAAAAAGAAAAATATTGTTTGAATGACCGATGATACATGTCTGACTGCTTCCCCTTTGATACAGACAGCATGGCCAGGAGGTGCACTACAGCTCTTGCATGCCAGGCAGGAGCACAGAGAAGATAACACACCCTCCTGCCCATGTGCTGTTCAAAAGAGACATGAATTTCTTAGACTAACCTGTATAGCCTCTAGTGATGGCTCTAAACCTGGAACCTGCTTTAAAAAGCCCATTTAAACACAGAAATTTGTCTTTGCTTCAAGGGCTAGTCTCATTTTTTACAGCTGGTGTACAAGCTCAAATCTTTTCCAGTGTTTTAAGTATCTTGCAGTGTTTTCTGCATGCAAGGCAGTGAACCTATTCTTGTGCCTCATTTCACTTGCTTTCTTGCTGTGAGGGAACCACAATCTTAAGAGAAGAAAAGCCTAGTTGTATAGACTATATAGCATGAAAGGATTTTAACTTCTGTGTTTGTTTTTCAAATGCTATCCGCATTGTAATGCAGCATTGTAATTTGCTGCCTTTTTGAAACCTTAAATACAGTGTGAATCCAGTTTTCCTTTTTCTTTTCTCCCTGTGTTCCATACTGAGTCTGAAAGTGTATTACTATTTTAACATTACCATTTTCTTAGCTGTAGAAGAAGGTAATATTAAGTGAGTTTTGAGAGAATATATACAACTAGGAGATTTAAAATACTAAGCATATATTAGAGTATTAAATAAACTTGGCGGTTTCTTTTCCCTTTAAGCAAATTCAGGCACTGAGCTTTTGAGTGCTTAGGCTGATCTGTCTGCTCCTCTATGGAACTGGATTGTGCTTGCCCAATTGTCTGCATAGTTAAAATATTTTGAACATAGCCTATTTTAGTGTAACTTCATTTGAAATATCTGCCTAATGTAGAAGTCTTAATGGAATACTTTAATAGCCCAAAGTGGTTACCTGCAATTGCTCCAGTGTATTTCAGTCAATTACAAAGGAAGGCAATATTTAATGTTGGAGTGAAGCTAGATGGTGTAATGAACTGGCAGATTGCCAGCTTGATCTTCTCCACAGGAGAATTTGTATTAATGTGATGCTTTTCATTTGTTCTCCAGAAGGTCACCAGTAATACGTCAATTGGAGTTAAAAATTCCCACTCTGTGCAGTACACGTTTATGGTCAGATCATTCTTATGTATTAGCATATTAAGTATCAAAGAGATTATTTTAGCTGTTTCTTGTCAGAATTTAAATAGGAGCTGGTTGGGTATTGGGAAGAGAGCCTGAGAAAATTGTCATCGAAATCGTTGCCGTAAGGCTGAATCTGGATTTTAGCCATGGAGATAAAGAAAATGGGGCACATTAGAGCTATTAGTGAAAGAAGAGGTGGTTAATAATTGTGGATGTTACTTGTAATGTAATCATTACAAGACCACTAATTTATTCTATGAGGTAGTAATCTTTATAATAAGGTGCTTATTATATTAGATTTACTGATACTTACCTTCTGGTGCTTGTTTGCAAGCATCAAGTTTGAACTTTTATTTCTGACTATTGAAAAGGGCTTTTCACAGTGGGACTTCTGTAGTCCTTGTGTTTGGAAGACCTTGTTTTAGAAAGCAAATGAGTGACTGAGGTTACTATTGAAGAGTGGATAAATTTGTCTGTTTCCCTTATGTGTTTGGAATCACATGTTCATCCAATTCCTATACTCTGTTGTTTCTATTCCTTGCCGTAGTCTTCTGTTCCTCTGCATTGGGCCTCAAGGAAGGTGAAGGATATGAAGACAGTCATGGGTGGTAAGGAGCTGTGGCAGTTTGCACACAGCAGGGCTGACATTATTGCAGCAGTAGATTGAGTGAGGTATGACAAATAGACATCATGATAAATGGTACTGAAGTGATGGGCTCTGGGGACATCATGGGACGAGACTGCCCACCTCTGTGCCTCTGTTTGCTTTGCTGCTTTTCAAAAAAAAGTTGTTGACTAGGTTTTCTAAGTTTTCTAATGTTGCACCAGTTTGTCTTTTGGTTGAACACTTAAGTGCTGTGTGCTGCAAGGCTTTTGAAGGTGGTTGGAGGTTTTGTACTCTGAAAGTTTAACAATTCATTCCCCAGAATGACTATGCTGTCAAATATTTCTGTCTGTAGTTCTGGTAGGACACAGTAGCAGAACCAGAAAATACTATCTGCATGGGGGCAGGTAGTCCCAAACCCTAAGTGCTGTTACACTTTATTGACCTTTGAGTAGAAAGGTCTTGAACTTCTGTAACTGAAAGATTGTTTCAAGGAACTTATTTTAAGTATAAGTGAAATATTTGAGGTCTAGGTTTCCATCCTGAGTTTGTGTCACTTGGCAAGTTGCAATGTTTTGGGCGAAGCTTTGGACTGTGGGGGTGTTGATGGAAATTGGCTACTCCTCTGGGGAAGTGACTGTTGGTGTGACTCGTAGCAGAAGGCTTCCTCTGGCTCTTCCAAAGCAAAGTGAAGATTTTTATCACGAGAAAGATAGAAAAGGGAGTCACAATGCAACAAGATGGAACCCAGGGAGGACAGAGACCAGTCTGCAATGTTGTGCTTGTGTGTCTGTTAGATTAACAGAGTTTTATTTCAATCAAAGTGTTGGTAGGAATGAGGGAGTTTTGTGCGTCTTCTTCCTTTGACTCTTGGCACTATCGCCATTAACATTCTGAGCTACTTTCAGTGTGTGTTAATTGAGCTGCAAAAATAAAACCATTCTTGCTTTACAGAAGGAAGTTAACATTGTTATATTGAGATAAACACATGACTCATTCTTTTCTTATGCATTTAGATGAAATTTGGACTCTTTTACTTTTTCCCAACTGTACTTCCTCTCCATTTAACTAGTAAATACAAGATTTGTTTTTCAGGTATTGATGATGAACAGTACTGTTTTTCAACTTACTTTCAAACACATTTTCCAAGTGTGCATTTGTGAAGTGGAGGCAATAATTGAGAGAGGTGTTGGGTTTTTTTTTTTAAAGAACAAAACAAGCAAAAAACCCAAATAAAATCAGAAGCTTGGTACAGCACTTCAGTGATAGATGTTAATGGCAGCAGATGACTTGTGAGGTATGACAAGGAAAGATAGTACTATTCATAATATCAAAAAATGAAGATACTTTTATTTTCTCATTTTTACCTCTTAAAAATGTCCTTGTATTATTGACAGGGGAAAAATGTGTACTACAAAACATTGTCAGCAGGAAAACAGATCTGCTCTGCCTCAGGGTTTTAATGTTGCTTCATTTATTAAAGTATCTCTCTCATTTACTTGATATCTGTTCTATAATTTCAACAGAGCAGCTTTCAGTGAGAACCCAGTTAAGGTCTATAATTGGTTAGGGAAATTGATACAGCAAAGTATGGTTGCCTGTGGTCTCTGTCTGTAGAAAGCTGAAAAACCCAGGTGGGGCAGCAGCTGGCAGAGGAGAAGGGATTGGTCACCCCTAGTCTCATCTGCTTTCTGCTGTCACAGGTATCTCTTCATTCAGGTGGTGAACTGGAGAGAGGCTCTTCTGTTGAAATAACATTTCCACATGATTTGCCATCCTGCATTACTATTATTATTATGTTTAATCCTGTGTGTTTTTCAGGAGGCCTGGCAATACTTTGTCTCCCCTTGCAGCTGGGTGGGGGGCAAGGGGCGAGCTGCTGGGAGCTGAGGGTCGGGTAGTCTCTTGTGCTTTACCCCCTAACAGTATGTTTCTGCTTAAATATTTGTCAAACTGGCTTTAGTAGTTCCATTACTCCACTTATTAATGAACGTAAGTCTAAATCTCACTTTGAAACATCTGTGTGAGGTATTTGTAATACCTTTGGCAATACTTTTTATTCTCCCCTCACTTCATTATGATGCCTGAGGTCATTGGGGGAATTGCTCCTTTAAATTTCATTTCTTCATAGGACGCTTTTTTAGAGTGACAACTGATTGGAATCTGTTCAGAAAAGGCATTGAACAGAAACGTTTGTGCGTGAGTGGCCTTGAGGTGTTTAGTTTTTAACACACCGTCCTTATGAGCTGGAGAGTGCAGTACAGGAGGTTGCTGAGAATTTTTTTCCTCTTTTTGAATTGGATCTTAATGTGTTTACACTGCCTGAATTTGTCAGACATCCTATGGAGTTACAAGGGTCATGAAAAAGCAGAAACAAATGTTTAAATACTCTGGCCTCTCTTCTGAACAGTTACTTTTGTGGCTAAAAATACTTAACAGAACAGTGGGGGCCAGGGAGGACCTCTGGAGGCTTGTGCCGTCCAGCTCCCGGCAAGGCTGAGGCTGCAGCTGGGGCCATGTCCAGTACAATTTGAGACTCTCCCAGGAAGAAGGCCCATCACTTTTGAGAGGGTATGTGGCTGTGCTTAGCCACCCTCGTGCCTTCTTTATATTCATCTAGAATTTCCCTGAATGGAGTTCTCTGACCCTATGACCAGATTCACCACCTCTGTCAGAGCTCCCTTGTTGGGTCACCATCTCTAGTGCCACAGGGCCCCAAGCCACATGTGGTAGTAATCCGGATGGATTACACATCCAGATGTGTGTGAGTGCATTCTGGGTGGAAATACTCAGCTGCCCCACAAAACTGCTGGCTATGCTTTTGCTTCTGTACGTCTTTTCCACATGTAACAGCATTTTCTTTTTCTTAGGAAGTACAGTCAAGTTAAACTGACTAATGTAAAGGCAAAGGAATTAATGGTGCTTTGTAATCTTTCTGAAACTAGGCTGAATTTTTAATTCCATTTCTTGACTGTTTTTTCTCTGTATTATATGAAGGCTGAAGCTATAAATGTTTTGGATTGCTTGTGGTTAAATTGACCTTGTATTCATTGAGAGAAGTTAAATATGGGGTCTGTTTATGCTAAACAGGTGGATCAAGCTCAAGCCATTCAGCCTGCTCTTCAGTATCTCATAGGAGATTTTGATAGCATGAAAGCTAAACTACATAGTTGAAAGTTTAAGTGCTAGTACCTTCAAAGTTTAGTGCTAGAACTAAAATATATGCTTGTTGTTTCAGGTGGTGGTGTATATAACTTTGTTGGAGAGTCCTGCCTTTCACTGCCTGGATCCTTTTAACAGTGTGCCAAAGGTGGGTAGTTCAAGTTCAGTGGTTATTTTCATAACTAAAGATAGCAAGTGTACTGGATATATCACTTGGTTTTGGCTTTTATGTAGCAGTGAAGTTGTGATTTTATGTATTTTTTAACTGCTGGATGAATGATTAAATAGCAAGTCTTTTTCTGTCAGTGATCTGGGGCAAATCAGTTCCAGCTCTTACTTTCAGAAAAAAAAAAAAAATGATAGGCTCAGACTATTAATTGAGCACTAGATATTGCTACCACTGTTTTATGGCTCCTGTCTCCTGCTACCTGCTGCTTTGACTTGGGACGTTTTCCCCTGAAGACTCTGCCTCAAGACACAACATCATGGTGTGGCAAGTATGGAGGAGAAGCAGTCATCCATAAATCGTGGTGGAACAGGCTTGGTATTATTCTCTGATTGAATTCTAAAAACTAAGTAATAGAAAGTGTTGAATATTGAAAGTATTGAGAGGAAAGATTTTTGTGTTTTCTATGAGAGCGGAGCAGAATTGTGTTCAAAATATAGAGTATCTGGCTCTGAAGACCTGAAAAAAGTTTAGGCTGGCTCTGAAAACCTGAAATAATCTAATGAAACAGATGTTCCTGTAGGATTCTTTTTGTGGTAGAGTTGGTCTTTCTTCTTTCTGTTAATTTGTGTACCCTGTCGTCAGTTTCTAGAAAGTGTAGTTGATCTCCATGGCTTAGTAGGAAGTTATGAACAGAAACTTTAAATAAAATGAAACCTCATAACAACTGCACTAAAAAATAAAAGCAAAATGGTAGAACACTGAATGGATATTCAGCATCGTAGTAGCTGCAGCATGGAACAGAAGACTCAGAATCTTGGCTTCATTCAGTACTTTACTGGGTAGATTTATTATTTCTTACTCAAATTCTCTGTTTATAAAATAAAAGTAATGTTACCTTCTTCAGAGGGAAGTGATGAAGTCTAATTATTGATATTTTGGAACTTTCAGATGGAAAGCAATATATTAAGTTGTTGTGTGCCTTGATAGTTGCTGTGAGTTTTGTTAAATACTTGTTCAGTGAAGTGTTATGAGATGTTGAAATTAGACTTAATTTGTTCGATAAAGTGAAGGTGAGCCAGTTAGAATGAAAAATGCAATCCAGTCTTAACCACAACGTCTCAGTATGTTTTTGCAAATGATTCCATTTCCTTAAAACTGAAAAGGAAATTCTTAAGTAATACTGAGAGAGTGGGCTTTTGCACTATATTTTCAAATTATCTGATATGTCTTTTAATGTACTGTAAAAATTTTATAACCCTGGCCTTTTTAACAGGTCAGAGTATAGCCTTGAACCTTTTGTGTTGGTGTTTAAAGATTAATAGTGAGAAACTTTTTGTACTAATTTTCTGGAGTAGAAATTCCAGTAAGTTTTCTTTATTTTGCCATCTACACAACTTTTTCTGTGTTGTGTAGGTAGCAAAATTAAAATAGTCTTGAAAGGGCTATTAATGTTAAAACAAAATAAATACACATAAATCATAAAGCAAATGATTCATCAAGCTGTAGACTGTCATTGTAAAGTTATTTTTTTCTACTTTAATTTCTACTGAAACTTAAGCCTGTATTTTATTGACTATGGTTGAAATTATGTATTTATTTCAAATGTGTAATATATAGCACATTAGAGTCTTAGCTTTGGAATCTCTTTCTTGTCCTTTTTTATAATAATTTTCAGTTAAATGTTCAGTGAAAATAATTTAAAAAATAATTACTCAGTTAAAAGAAATAGGTGTCTAAAATATTGGTTATGGATTTAGAGTAATCTTTATTTCTTGAGCCAGTTTCTGTGATATTTGTCTTATTTGAATAATTTTGGTTTTTATCTGTTAATACAAGAAGTGGGGAGGGTAACCAGACACGCCCAAAATGGAGGTCTTTACATCAGGTGAAGGTTTTATATATTTAACCAAAAGGCAGTAAATTGATAACAGCTCACTGAAAGGAGGTGAGGAAGAACTATCCGTACATCTCAGTGGGAGGTATAGGGAGTGTCTCTCTTTTTGGTCTACTTTTTTTTCAGGTTTTTTTTCAAGTTTGGGTACCCAGAAAACTTGCTGTATACAATTAGACAACACTCAACTTCAGTAACACAATTAAGTCTTGATTAATATTTTATGCCTTTTTCCATCCTTTGTGTGCTTGTTCCTGATGGACTATATTCAACTTGGTGAAGATGTGAACCTTCAAAACCTGGAGCATTCTATTGCTGTTCCCAAAGGGAAATGAATGCATAGGTGTAGGTTCAGTAAAGTCTACATTTGTAATGCTTTGTTGAACCAGAACATAGTAAACCTTTTGCCCTTTGAAAAGGAAATGAAAGTGGCAACAAAGTAAATATTCACAATTTACCCTCAAAGTGTCCTTAAACTTCAGAAAACTGCAGGCAATAATGTATCCTTATAGGATTTTGTTCAGTACCTGGTCCTCAAGATCCGCCAGCTCATCTTTTATGCAGCTGGGAAAGCTGGTGTTTTTCACTTGTTTTTTCTCTCTCCCCCTCTCCATCCTCTAACATCATATTTTATGCAGTGGTATTCTGTACTTTTGAACTTGTCCCTCATTCACATGCAGTATTTGACTCAAAAAATAGATCTCATATTGTATTTTCACAATAAAATATTTTGAAAAGCGGTTGCAATGTTGATATGTGCATTGAGCAGTTCTCTTTCATATTTTAGATTAAAGTCTTCTGGGAAATGGCCTGTAATTTTTTGAGACTTTATACACTTGTGTGGAATGTACTGCTTGGTTCTTCAGGGCTACCTCTATACACATGAGGGGGATCGTTTGGTGAAATCAGAAGCAAAACATCACAAGCAAAGTTATCAGTGTCTTACTACTCAGCATATTTGTCAAAGGCTACAGAACCACAGCATTTGTGGAAATCCTTGTCTGTAAAGGCTCTCGGAGCAACCACGATACAGATGTGCTCCTCACACTGACTGAGGACCTGCACACAGCATCTGGCAGACTGATCCTCCTCCTCTGTTAAAGAGCAAAAAGCACCATAGACATTTCAACTTGATGGAACTGTTTCTGATGCCGTATCAGAATATTTCTTGGTATTTTTTTGTGATTCAGCACATTTGTAGTTGTTGATTTTTGAGATTTTTTTATCCCAAGGAAAACAATACCTATTCTCGGTGTTTCATATGAGTTAGTCATGGGAAACTTTGATTCTGACAGTTATGAAGAGAATGAAAAGTATGTGCTGAGTGGATGTCTGGATTCCTTTCCCTTAAATACAATTCCTGTAATTATGCCAATTATCCCAGGTGCCTAAAGTGATTTTAAGCCTTCAAATGCAACTTTAGTGTTACTTAAATATATTTACAGACATTTAGTATAATAAATGAATTTACAGAATATTGCCTATTATGGCATAATACTTTGTAACCTGTAATTTAGGACCATAGTAGAGAACACTTTCGTCCAGTCTTACACTTCCATAACCACAGGTATACACCCTGAATAAATTGATCTTTCCTGAATTACATCATTTTAGTATTTTCTTTTTGTTAGCTTTTTCTTTGTTGAGTTTTTTTCTGTTTCTCTCTGTAATAATTGTAGTTCTTTGCTTGAAATACAGGCACGTTTTAATTTACCAATAGTATGAAAATTGATTAAGAATCAATTGTCTAATTTTTCCCAGCTTTTATAACTTCAGATGCAACTCGTGTTTGTACGTATCAACAGTACCCGTGACAGCCCACAACTAGCCTTTGCAGTGTGCTTTAACTGCAATCCATATGGATTCCTCATCAGAGAACACTGTACAGCTTTCATCAGTGCATGAAAATTCATTGCAGTAAAAATTTAACAATGAGCACATTTTTCCTGGTGTAAGTAGTTTTGTGGTATGATAGCCAGTATGGACTTTGGCTGTCTTGTCATCCAACGTGTCAGTTTTTCTGTGCCAAAACCACTTGGCCTGATGAAAAGAATCTAGCATGCTGCTCATGAATATAATTAAGCTATATATACATATATATAGATAGATATGTAGTAGTTATATATGAGTGAGCTAACTTGTACCTGATTATGTTAGTGAACTGAGTATAAAACAGTCAGTGACTAACTTTGGTGTCTTGACCTGTGTTCAGAGGAATGCCACTGGCAGAACAGGTTATTAAGCCCCTGTTTCTGTGGTTTCTAAATAAATATATCCCGGTGTTACACCAGTTTCTGGTAGAAGATTTAAATATGCACTGCACTTTTGATGGACAACTGATGTGGCTTGGAATATGATCTTGGAAAACACTTCAAAATAAATTATGCAGTTAAGCTACATCACAGGGATGGTGTCTTTAGATGCTGAAAGTGTTTGTGACTTTGAGTCTTGTATGTAGAGTCAAATGTTGGGGAAGGTCATCTTGATGCTTTTGGGATGCAGGGGCCAGGAGCAGTCCTTGTGCCACCACGGTGTAGTGCAATAGGGCTGCATTGGCGCAGGGGAGTGGCAGAGATCCCAAACCCTCCTGAAGGAGGAAGGAGATGAGCAGCTGAGGCCGCTGAGTTACTTCAAGATGGAACTGCCCCATAAAGGAGCATCTGCTTGCAGACATGTATGGGAGATCCCCTTTCCTTGGGTTGCTGTGCCTGTTTTGTAGCTCTTCAGGGCTGACTGCTTGAGCTGGTGCTTTGCAGAAGTGGGCACACAGCTGGCATTGGCATAGATCACTTAACAAAATCAGTTGAAGGCTTGTTTCTCCATTTGATAATGGCTGGAAGGCAGTTCTGGTGTGGAAGCTTTGAGGGAGCTTTAAATGATTCATTGTTCATGTTAGAATTGGTATATAGTAGAAATACAGCTAAAACTGTACGTATGTGTGTTTTTAGTAGTGTTTTTAGGATATTCCATATGACATCCTATTGAAATGGTATGTATTGCATCAAATGTATTATGATATTAAAAAACAGTCAATCTTGCTAAAATATTGCCAGTAACAGAATGGGAAGAGTCTGTACACGCAGTTCATCTCATTCAGTATCTTGTGAACATTTTTGTGTGTGTTATCTAGGGACACTCTGGATAACTGCTGAAACTGGTGAGTTTCACATAACAGAAAAATATTTAAAGGTTAGTGTGGTATATTTCTTGTGGAATTCTGTTTCTCATAACTTGGTTAATTAATCTTGGATTACAATTACTGTTTGCAGTGCAGTAACAAAGCTCTAATTGTACTAAGCAGAGAGGACTGAGAAAATGAGCTTGTCCTGTTGTTTATTTTTTAAGCCAGTAGCAATACGAAGCATAGAATACCATGCATACAAATGCAAATCTTTTACGGTTTATTTTTCTTTCCGTGTTGCTAAGTTTGAGAGTCTCATTTTAAGACATCACAGGTTCCTTGCAGTCTTGTGGGCTTAACTCCCGCTTTCCTTTGTGCTATCTCTTCACACCCTTTTGTTTAAGGGATTGCCTGCAGCTCTCATCCCTCCTTATTTTGGAAGCTGTTGTTTGTGTCAGCTGCTCTTGGTTGTTCACTGCAATAGAGCCTCTGTGCAGCTTATTTTCTACCTGCTCCATCACTCTCCTTTATCCCCTCACCTTTCTTTTAAATGATCCTTCTCCTGCTTTTTGATTCAGCAGCTGTATGCATAATCCTTCCAGCAGGTCCCCTACTCCTGTCATTACTACTCAGATTGGTTTTTTCCTCCCTAGTTTGAGTCCTTAATTTTTTTTAGAATATGTTTTCCTCATAACTGCTTGTCCCACCTCTTCATACTAATATTTAATTTTTTTTCTTATGTGCAAATACCATCATCTTAAGAGACATGTTCCTATATGAATTAGATATGTGCCTGTCATGCAAGCAGCTACAGCAGGTGATGTCAGAGAGATGATTTCCCTGAAGCAGCAGGTAGTTGCGGGATCCAGGTTTTCCCAAGAGGTTGATTTTGAATTCTCTATCTTGTACCAAAATCTATATCTTTTAGCACGTTCCCTGATAAGCTAAGTTGTCTCATACCATTAGTTCTCAGGTTATCACATACCAGCCCCAAAAATGCTGTTGAATGAGGGTTAGACCTCTCTTTATACTTGAGCTCTGAATGTTTTTCAAGATTAAACAGTCAGAGTATTAGTTTTCCTTGCTTAGTTCTCCCTGAAGATTACTGAATGATATTTTCAGCCGGCCCTGGATTTGCATAGGATCTGGAAAGGTCTGTTCCATTATTGCTAGAGAGAGGGCTGGTTTATGATGATGAAGATCTGGGTGCTTGGTAAGCTGAAGCATTTATCTCAAAACAAAAGGGTATGATATCCTTGAGTTTGCTTGATTGTTTGGACTAGATCTACAAACCTTGTGTGTGCGTGTATGTGGATATATATATGTTTATAAAATTAGTTTTGAAACTAGCTCATAAGCAAGGCTTTGGCAACTGTGCTCCTTAGAAATTGAATTTACTGTCAAAGGGATAATGGAAACTAGCATTCTCAACTGCTGACTTGCACTTCAGGCACTCTTTGGATGCATGGCTGCTGTAACATTCTTTCTGACTGCAGTAAATTATTGAAACTTCAGGATGTCTTGAGGTGTGAGCTGTAAGCCTTATTCCATACAACTGATAGCACATTGTTACGTGACCAAAATGGGGGTGTCACATTTGTGTGCTGGGCTTATGTCCGTTGTGTGAGGAGCAGCTGCTGTTTTGTATTCTTCAGGAAAAGAGTTGGTGGCAGGGAGATCAAAAGCCTGCTGATTGCTGTGACCTGCTTCCTGCCTGTGGTTTAGAAGAAGGGGAGGAAAATGACAGCATAAAGTAGGTCACTGGTCAAACTAAAGATTCTGGCCGGTCAGTGGTGGCTGGGCATCTCCACGTCCTGGAGTCAGTACCCTGACTAATCCTGCAGAATTCTTAAAAATAAGAGAAACAAAAACTGAGGGCAATATTTGATGAGATGACATAGTGCTGCTTTCTTTTACAGACTACATCTTGGTTTCAGGGTGGATTATTTCGAACCTAAATGAACTTAGTACACACTAGAGGAGCAGGAACAAGGCATCAATTAACAATTCAGACAAAGACTTGTTTCTCAGAGCTTAATATTCAAGAAGAAGCTAAAGAACAAGAACAAATAAAATAAAAATGCTTGGTATTAGTCACTTGAAGCATTCAGATATTCTGTGGTGGAGGAAAGGAGAAGGGATGTCTCTACTATAAATTCTCCCTGAGGTTCAGGGAGAGAGTGGATGTATATATATCTTCCTACTTACCCCTATTCTCTTTTTTCCCTATTTCTCTATTTTCTATTTTATTTTCTATTATCTTGAAATGATTTGTGAATTTTTATATACTTGCTCCTCTTTCTGATTAGTCAAGGGATTGTAACTTGCTGCTCCTTTAATACACTGCTCCAAAGCTCCCAGTATTTGTGTATCAGTTTTCTTCGGTAAGCCTTTCATTGAAGCCTGATCCAGATTTGGTAACACTATTCACTTGTTTGAATAAGGTCTGAGATAATGAAGAAATTGTCTACTTCTGTAGTAACATTACTTTTAACAGGGTTGTGATGTGTCCCTCTTGGATATTGACTACAAGTAATGCTTAGCACTTGAGAGCTTCTTGTAGTACCTTAGTGTTTTGTATGGCTCCCAGCTAAACTGGTGTATGAGGCTGACGGCATAGTCACTTTTATTGAAAATCAATAGCAATATACATGTTTTCATTTGTATTAATCTAGAAGGAACAAGAACTCTGTGGTTAAACTTCCACATTTCAGACCTGTGGTTTTAATCCTGTTTTTTACTTTATTTAATCTTTGTTCTTGTACAGGTGTTAATCCTCACAGTCTCTCCCTGTGAGTGTGTGAGGATAGAATGTCTCATCAGTGTAAGAGTACATAACATTTCTGGATGAAAGGGAATGTGATGTAGCAGCCAAAACCAAGTGTTTAATTTTGAGCCAGTTTATTGCAGGGAGATTTTATTCAGAAAAAGTAAGCTTTGGAGAAATTTCTGACAGAAGATAAAAATTGTAGGAGGAGATTGAAAAGTATTTGGAAATACTCAGATTTGTTCAAGGCCTGAAGGTGAGAGTAGGAATAAAGGAGGATGAGAGTCTGGCGTCATGAGGCAATGTTGGTCTCTCTTGAATGTATATTTTGCTTATAGAAATGTAGACTCTTTTAATGGTTTATTTTTGGTTTTGAGTAACTGTTTCTATGGAAAAAGTCAGATATTCTTACAGTAGAAGTTTACTTTCAGAAGCGTATCCTTTAGAGCGGCAGTTCAGGTGCAGTGGAAAATTGTGTTGGGGTAATAGCAGTGGAACAACTTTTTAGATTGTCTGTGTAAGCTGTCTTAGAGCAGCTGGCACCTGAACTGCAGCATAAGAGTTCAGAATAAGGAGCATCTTCCTAACGTGCTTACAGAAGCTTGTGTTCTCTGGAGCACGCCTGGCAGAAGGGTTTTAGAAAATCCTCTTTCATCCTTTTCCCTCTTCTGTGAATGATGTTTCTCTCTTGGCTTTATGTCCCTCCCCATTGATTGAGGAATTAATAATAGCTAGCTGCTGTGTGGCAGAGCACTCACAAGTACAATTTTTTGGAAGAGGACTTCATTTGAACTGAAAGAAGATATGTAAAAAATAATTTGGTTGAAATAAATGAATGCTGCCAACATTCCAGACCAAAAATGCACTCTTGATTTTAAATTTAAAGCATTTTTAAAGCGTTATAGGACAAGTCATTTTGAAACCTGTTTTCTTTGGGAAAATGTGGGGGATAGTGTTTCCTCTGCACTTGTGTTTTGAGAGCAGTAAGAGAGGATTCCTCTCGTGAGTCTGAAGTGTTGTTGGATGGAAGAATAGATAACTTTAAGGGGAGACTGGGATTGCCATTTCTTGCCTGGACTTACACTTTCTTGGCTCTAAGCATTAGCACAGCAATCAATATGACTGACGAGAGACTTGTGAAATTGCAGCATTCACTCGCATCTCATACAAGATCTAAGAGCAGTTCTTTATTTAAGTTGTGCTTTCTCTGGTAGGTACATATCCTATCAGGAAATTAAAAGTGTAGCTTTCTGAGTAACAATCTCGTGTTCCAGTCTTTTTCAGGAAGATGTACAGATTTATACAGGAATAAATTTAATAACATTGGTTGTTACGTAATAAAATCTAACAGTGTATCTTTCAAGCTGCCTCCTTGGTTACGTACATAAACACGGAATCAGGAATGGTATCTTACCTCTGGTGATTATTTTTACCTGTACTATTCAAAGACCTTGCTTCTAGAAAGTTACTTTTTGCCTGAGAAACTCACCTAGATATGAGAAATAGGTGTTCATTAACCCCAATTAAGGTAAAAAGCTGTGGAACTTTGCCTTGAGATTTAAATTGAGAAGTACCTTTCTTTTTCCCCTACTGCTACCTGTACCTTTTTATATTGGAGAAAAATTTTGGTACAGATGACTTGGTAAGAAAATCCAGAAATCTAAGAATTTATTCAGTATTCAAAATGACAGTAAACTTAGAAAGTTCACAGGAGCAGAGTCTGGATGGGACACTTAAATTTCTAAGTGCTCTGTGAACTAGAAAGTTTAAAATTGTTTTAATATAAGTATTTTTCACATTTTTCTACTCTTATGAGGTAGATTGAATGGGCTTTTTTTGAAAAGCAAATGATAAATTGCTTAAAACTATGAAGTGAATATTGTCTAGAAATGGATAATATATTCTTTCTTATATTTTTTTTTCTCTGCCTTAAAAACTTTGGAAATAAATGGGTTTTTGAACTGAACAAACATCTCTTCCTCTTTCTAGTTAAAAAGTGACTATATGATTTTTCCATTGGGGAACAGAAGGTCAGCAGTTCAGTTTTATTTTCAGCATTTTATAGACAGTTTAAAGAGAAATCCCTTGAAAAGTAGGTAACGGTGTTTCAGGGGATTAGCAGTAAAATGCAGCAATCCACAGTGATTCTGAGCTTTGTCCTTCTGTGCAAGATCAAGGTTAAACTTCTTATGTCTGAGGACTGTTCTTTGTTTATACAATACATAAATGTACTAATACTTCTAGTGAAGTATAACTCCTGCAGACCATTGAATGTTTGAGCTATGGGAAAAGAAGCAGAAGTGGAAGCAAATCTTTCAACCACTTTATTATTTGGAATCTTGAAAGAAATTCAAGGATGTCTTTTTATAAAATCTTACCGTGTTCACCATGTCCTGAGTGGCTGTCTGTTTTAATTTTGAGGAGAGAAGGAAGGTTTGTTGATGGTAAGGATGAAAGTGGATGAACAGGGGTACACTTAATTTGTTCTTTCACAGAGCATGTTTCACCAATCTATCATATAGATAATATTACCTAAATGTCCTCTCAGTAGTGTCTCTGGGTTTTTTCTGACTTTATGTGCTTGGCTTCCTCATACCCTGTTTTTGTAAGGGACTGTGGAGAGGTTGTGAGGTGTGAAATGATTTGTAATTTTGTCTTATGTAGACACCTAAGGTGTGTTTTATTCTTCCTGGACTTTCCCTTCTCTTTTATCTTGTTTGTTGTTTACTTCCTGTATTTCTGAATAGAGAGGTAAACTTAAATGCTGACTGCCAGGAGGAATGGAGAGAGACCCATCCAGAGCAACACCAACAAACATTAAGCTTATCTATGTTTCTGTCTTAGAAACACCCATTAACCAACACAGAGATGTGGTCATTAATCATTGCTGCTGTTTCAGAGGTGAGATGAAGTCTCTTTTCCAAAAGTTTCCTTTAGTACTGCAGAGTTTATTAGCTGCATCATTTTTCTGGAACTGCTTAAAAAAGAATTCAGGGAAAGGTGAGCCAGTGCTCTTTCCTGATCCTTTTGCTATATCTAAATGTGAGGCAGTTGGGGATTCTGTTGTGTTTACTCTGCAGCCAATAAACATTGGCCAAAAAAGCTGCTACCTTCCTGCTTGCCCCATTTTGTTTGCTGCCAAAGGGTCTGAAGGTGTCTTCTCTGCAGTCTGGGTTTTCCCATTGCTGTCTAGAATATACCATTGCTTTTGATGGCAGTGCCTTCAAAATAAAGCAAGAGAAAGCTTTTTTTACTAACAGTGGAAAAAGTCACTGCAGGTTGGGTCATCCACAGTAGCTGCATCTGCGTAAGCTGCTGATGGAGGCAGAAAGAAAACTGTCAGCCACTGCCAGTACCTGCCTGAGCCCTGCCTGCTGCTGGGGATTGCAGCAGCAGGTGCAGGAAAGGGAGGTTGAGGGCAGATGGCACGAGCATGTGGAGGCTAAAGGCTGGAGGAAGGGCTTGCTAGGAAGGGATATTAGCTGGCTGTCTGCTGTGTGAGTTCCTTTATAGTCAGACGTTATTATTTTTTCTCATCTTTCAACAAATTAAAATCAGCAATGATTATAGTTCACATTCCTTGTGTTTTCTGGTAAGTATATGACATGAAAAGATGCAGTTTTGTATAGTCTTCAGGATATGGGGATATACCTTCTTCCAAGAATACTGTCTGGATGAGATGAAACAGTAAAAATCACCTAACTACAAAAATCCTCTCTTAGTGTTTTTGGGGTTTTTTGGTTTTGGTTTTTTTGGGTTTTTTGACTTGGTCTCTAGGAAATTGCCCGTACTGTCTGTTAATCTTTGTCCTGTTTTCTGAATGACATAAAAATACACATTTCTTAAGAACAACACACACCCCAAACAAGCTTAAATCTGTTTGTTTGGTTTCTTTAATCCCTTATGGTTGTCATTCCATGTTTATGGAAAGATTTGAGCTAGGTTTTTCTTATAAGGCCTTTGCCTTGTCTGTTGGTGACCATACTCAGTCTCAGATTAGTTAAAGACCTGTTAAACTGTTTTCTCTGTAACTTTTATTACTATTGCTATCTATCTTTTAAGCATAGGTAAGTTATAATGCTCATAACTAGTACTGTGAAACTGTTACATGGGTGGCTATAATACAAGCTTGTTCCTGTAGAATATCAGCTTTTTGCCTTTTGAAATAGAACTTTAAATCATCTGTCAGAAGCTAAAAACGAACACTGCCTACTTTATAAGAGGCATACTGTTCCAAAAAAGGCTATGGAAATATCCTTTTCAAGTAAAACATCAAAAGATTTTTTAAAACTTAGCTTCCTGAAACAGCAGAGTGCTTATCACATAAATAGAAAAGATAGTCCTTAGTACGATGTGTTTTAAAGACTGTCACATTGATTAAGGATTCACATCTTAACCTGCACCAGATGATGAAATGTTGTGGTATAGTAGTATTACAAGCAAAATTTTTAGAAAGTATGGAATTGGGAGGGTTAGCTTGTATGGAAGTCACAACATGAAACAAGAGTGAATAGCATATAGAATTAGACTGGTATTGCATGATTAATAGAAGGCCAGAAGTCAGATTTGTGTTTTGATGTTGCAACAGGTTACATTGTAACAGCCTGGATGGCTCTCTCTTTCTACCACTAAAGTTAGCAGGATAAAACATCTACTACTTTTCATAGAATCATAAAATATTTAGGGCTGGAAGGGACCTTTAAAGGTCATCTAGTCCAGCCCCTGCTGCAGCGTGATCAGGTTGCTCAGAGCCCTATCTAGTCTAACCTTGAATGTTTCCAGGGATGGGGCATCTACCACATCTCTGGGCAACCTGCTCCAGTGTTTCACCACTCTCATTGTAAAAAAAAAACCCTCTTCCTAAAATCTACCTTCTTTTAGTTTAAAACCGTTACCCCATGTCCTGTCCCAATAGGCCCCGCTGAAAAGTCTGTCCCCGTCTTTCTCATAGGCCCCCTTTATATACTGGAAGGTGCTATAAGGTCTTCCCTTCTCCGGGGTGAACAACCCCAGATCTATCAGCCTGTCTTCACAGAAGAGGTGCTCTAGCCCACTTACCATCTTGGTGGCCCTTCTTTGGACCTGCTCCAACAGGTCCATATCCTTCCTGTGCTGAGGGCTCCAGATACAGATGCAATATTCTGGGTGAGGTCTCACCAGAGCCGAGTAAAGGGGCAGAATCACTTTCTTTGACCTGCTGGACACACTGCTTTTGATGCAGGATACAGTCGGCTTTCTGGGCTGCAAGTGTACATTGCTGGGTCATGTCCAGACTCTCATCTACCCATGCTCCACAGTCCTTCTCCACAGGGTTGCTCTCAATCCCTGCTTCCTCCAGCCTGTACTGATACCAGAGGTTGCCCTGACCCATGTGCAGCACCTCATGAGGTGCCCATGGGCCCAGTTCTTGAGCTTGTCTGTGTCCCTCTGGATGGCATCCCATCCTTCCATTGTGTCAACCATAGTTTGGTGTTACATGCAGACTTGCTGAGGGTGCACTCAATCCACCTGTCTGTGTCACTGATGATGACATTGAACAGCACTGGTCTCAGTACAGACACCGCTTGTCACTGATCCCCATCCAGACATTGAGACATTGATCAATGTCCAGATGCCCTCTGGACGTGACCATCCAGCCAATTCCTCATCCACAGAGTAATCTGCGCATCAAATCCATATCTCTCCAATGTAGAGAGAAGGATGTTGTGGGGGACCCTGTTAAAGGCCTTACTGGAGTCCGGATGGACAACATCTGTAACCTTTCCCTTATCCACAGTTGTAGGCACTCCATCATAGAAGGCCACTAAGTTGGTCAGGTGGGGCTTGCGTTTGGTGAAGCCACTTTCTCATATAACCGTTAGCAATTTTATTCTTATTCGATATTTTCTGGAGTCTCAGTGTTGTGACAGCATTGTGCCTTCTTCTTGCAACTTTGTATGCCTCAAATTATGAAGCTGTATTAGTCTGAATAATGGTCAGCTGTGACTGTGAGGTGACTTTGGCTCTCAAGAAAGGAGGAAAAATGTGAGCTGGAAGATTGCCCTCACTGAATTCATTGTGCTTGGCAGCCTCTACCTTTGAGGGCATCCCCAGTGGTCTTGCACAATAGACGCTTATGCTACACCTTCCTGCTGGAGTGGGGTTTGGAGAGTTGGAAAAACCTACAGCCATCAGACACTGTCATCACTAGGAATCTGAGCTGCAAAACATAGGTGGGTCTTGCTGAGGAGATGCAGCCTTTTTGATTAAAACTATTCCTTTTCCTTAAATGTTGAGTTTACAGTTTAAGAGATCATTTGAAGCAGTCCCTGCTTGCTTATTTCACCTGGGCAGGCTTGTTTGTGTGGTAGGCTTTGTGAAAACTTCGGGTAGGAAATTTTTTTACAAACATCTTTCTATATGTTCTTACATAAACACACAAAGATTTCATTTTGTTTATGGTTAAGTGTTGTACTGACTCCTTAGCAGGAAGGATTTCTGGGTGTTTCTAATATGTATTTTCCTTTATTTCTTTGTATGTCTTTTAAAAAGACTTCTATGTCACTTAGAAAACAAAAAAGCGTGCTTAATTTCTGTGCACTATTGGAGCTGTGCAGAAATTCGTTACCACTAAAGTAGTCTTGAGGTTTCCTGTTTGCAGTTGTTCTGCAACATGAGATACAAGCTGCTGGCACATAGCTGCAGCTGTATTAGAGATTGGGATGTCAGATATGTTGTGGGGCTGAGAGAGGCCAACCTTGCCTAGCAGCTTGGCATTTGGCTGCAGAAAAAAACCCCGGCCCTCGCAGCATTGTGCCCGTGAGCAGTGGCAAGCCAGAGGGGAAGGGAGTCTGAGGTGTCGGGGCAGGCAGCAAGGTCTACTTACTTAGGTAGTGCAGCTCTAGATTACTGGTTAATTAAGACATCTTTCACTTTTTTTAAGGTACACAGCCCAGTTATGTTAACACGAAGTATCATCTAAAAGCCCCACCCTTGCGGTGCCAGTAGAAGTGGCTCATGGCGGGGCTATCCTGCCTGAGTGCACGGGCCACAGCACCTCTGGTGCCATTAACTGTTGCACCGGCCTGAATCGCCCTCATCCTTTCGTCTATAATTATGCCTTTCTGGTTGTTTTTTAAAATTTTTTTCCCCTTAAGTGACTGGAAAGGAAACGAAGTACTTTTTTCACTTAAGAACAGATGTCGTGTTGCTACCAGAAAGGCTCATGGTGCCTGCTGAGCCTGCCTTTGAAGTCACTCCTGCACTGCAGCTGGGGCTACTCCTCAGCTGATTGTTAAATCTGTCCAGCTTGGGTAGATGGGTAGACCTAAACCAGGATCTCAAAAGTGGAAAAAAAATTAATTTGTTCATGCCTATCTTTCTTAAAACCCTTCTAATAAGTTGCACATCCATAATCTGCTGGTATGGTGTGTGGCTTTTAAGATGGGTCCTTTGTCTTTTTGTTTTTCTTTAGGATTAGAGGTTGCCTGACTACATAGCAATATAACCAAGGATTGTCCAATTTATGCTTTCAAATTCGTGGTGCAACTGTAGCTCTCCAGAACTACTTCATTGCTCCAGTTTTTGCTCAGAGTTGATGCTAAAATTGTAATAGCTTTGTGGATGATTCTGATATCTTGGGGTGCATTTGAATATTAAAAATGTTTTAATTTTTCTTATTATTTCTATATGCTACTTAATGACACAGAAGAAAATGGTTGTCTCTGTAAAATAATCCCATAGTATAGAAATAAGAATTAAACTTTTTTCCTGCATCATGTGCAGTCAACTTAATGTTCTAATTCTGTACTTATTCTTTTGCTAATATTTAAACTATTCCAGTGCAGTTTTAATACCTTTTTTTGTAGTTCTTGATGAGCTGAATTGCTCTTCTTTTTATACTTTCAGTTTTCATTTCCTGACTTGAGCTTGTTACTATCAGTTTTTCATTTTCAAAAAGGACGAAGGAGAAGGGGACACAGAAAACCTCTAGAGCTTTTTACCTCACTTTTTAAACAGGTTATTTTTTAAACCAATACTTCCTTTGTAACTGCTAAATTGTGAGAGTAGGTTGGAGATGGTAATAATACATTCCTCTTTTGCAGTGGATTAGTTTATTTACATCTTTGTTCACATTTATTTTTTACAGCTTCCACTCATCTTTGCTTTCAGCTTTGGAAAACTGACCCCCTCAAGTACAGATGGCAGCATCTATTGATTGTGATTGTGTCTTCAGTTTGCACATCAAAGTAAATTAGATAATAATTACTTGCACTTACTCAGCTATCACTTTTACTTCTGTAATCAATGCATCCTAATGAGACCTAATAGTGAAATACCCCAAATTAATTGTTAAGCTTGTGCTAAACCAGCAATTTTAGGCTGCCTGGGTGTGGAGGGCTTTTTTGCTCAGGTATCAGTTTGACGCCTCAGAACTGCATAGCTGGGTGATGAATGTTTGGTCACTACAGATATTTAGTTACCTTTCTTTAAAAGAGAGAAAGAGTAGTCTAACAATAATTTTTGATGCAGTGACCTCTTTCCAAAGAAATATGTCCCTTGGGGTGGACTGACACATATTATATGCAGTATTAAAGTGTTAATTTGCGGAAGCAGTTAGACAAGGTGGCCTTTATGTGATCCGGCTGTTTGTCCATGCAGCAGCAAATAGGCCAAGTAACAAAACATGGAAAGAGTTTTACCAGTTCCAACAAAGGACTACGATTAGCCATAATTTGGGTAATTTTACTTACTCTTTTTGAACATCTGCATTTTGAGATTTCTTTGTAGCAATCTTTAGAAGTATATGTCTTCCTTGGTTTAGGTTAACTTTAGCCTTTGAGTGAAAGAGATGACATTTTCCTGTTTTTTCAAACGTGTTCCACTGGAAATAGCTAAAAATATGTACAAAAGGTGTATTCTTTTTTCAAGTGTTTATTTGAATTTACACTTCTGTTCTTTTTTATGCCTTCTGAGTTCTGTCTTTGTGTTTGGTGTTTTACTGATCCTCAAGAGCTGAGTAAAACAATCTCAAATGTAGAGATGTGTTTCTTTGAAATCTTTCTATATGTCAAAACTATTCATCCAGGCTGGTATAAGCAAACTAACCACACTCCCACACATGCAACAGAGAAAAAACTGTAAGTAAAAACAAAGTTTTAAACTGGCTGAAACAGCAGGCAGGCTAACCAGAGGTTGCATCATCATAAACCAGAAAGCCTCAGACTTAGAGTGTACTTCAGATGAAGTAATCTAATAGAAGTTATTCATTGCAGAATACAGTAAGCACATCCAGTTACTATGAAAGAGGCCTTGATGAACACAGATTTTTTTTTTTTTCTGCAACTATATTACTTTAGAGGACTAAATATTGCCTATTTGCCATAGCTTATGAAAGATTAGCCAGGTGGACACCAGATAGCTGGCCTGTTAGCAACAAATGCTGCAGGGTTCAAAATCCATTTTGATTTTTCAGAGTTTGGGAACAGGAGAAGGAGAGGTTGTTCAGCCTTCAAATCTTAGAGAAAATCATGATGCATCATTAGTTAATTTTTAATTCTCCCCATGTAATTATCATATAGTTACTATATCTTATTTAATATTGTATAGCAATTATGTGTTTTATGTACATCAGTGTCATGTAAAAGCCTCTGCATCAATTCTGTCCTGCTCTTTTAGTGTGTCTTAGGAACACATCCATTTCCAGAACAGTCTATTATATCAATTGGTACTGCCTATTATTAGAATTTTTGCTTGTTCCCTTGGTGAGGGATTAGATTTCAAGCATTACTGTCAGTCATTTTTCAGTCATGTTCATTTTTGCAAAAATGGTGAGTGAGGAGAGCAACTGTTTCCTTTCTCACTGCATCTTTAAAGCTCAAACATATCTCCTGTTTTCACTATCTGACGTAACTATGAGCCTTCCTCTTGAGAGCAAGAAAATAGGCTGCTTGTCTACCTATTGGACCAGGGCATTAAAGTAGTCATAGTGTTAATTTTTGTCTAGATGAGTAGATTCCAGTTCAGGTGTGCTGCTGATAAGGACCCTTTCTTATTTACCATTGTGGGAGAAATATATTAGTCTTTTATGGGGAGGGGGAGAGTGTGGGGCTGAGATCCTGGCCTGATAAAAAAGAGAATTAGATCTGTGAAACAATGTAATTTGATATTTACAATAACACCAACTGAGTAAATCTTTCACATGAAAAATCACTAGTAGATTTGCAAGCTTGTTGGGGCATATTCTCTTAAATTCCTCTACATTTAATTTTCCATAATCTCAAATACTGCTTGCATGATTCAGTCTTAAGCATGGATTAGGTGTTTTTTGGTCTGTTTGGTTTTTTTCCCCTGTCCTTGCTAAATTGTTGAATCATTAATAGTTTTTTGAACATAACCTTTTCCTTTCTGGACTTTCTTCTGATAAAGTCATACAGAAACTACAGTACTAGGTATTCCACTGATGTCTGCCTTTGTTCTTTCATATGGTTGATGTTCCTTACCTACCTGAGCAGGCTTTCAGTACAGTCATAACTGACTTGACTTTGGCTGAGTTTTTGTTCACTGCCTTCTTGGCCAGACAATTTTTCAGTTTTCCCTCTGTCTCCCATGGGTGATTTTGTGTAGAAAACTTTTCATGTATGCTTCTGCAGTAGGGCAGCTGCCACTGAAGACAATACTCCTCTCCTAAAAAAACCTAAACTGGAGGGAAAAAACGGTGGCTGAAAATACCTGAGCTCAATCAAAACTATATTAGTTTTAACATTTGAGCAAATATAATGTTGGTAAAATAAATTAGTTTTTTAGGACTGATAGCAGTGAAGGAATTGCTGGGTTCGAAAGAGCTGGAGTTGTGTATTGGTCACATAGCTAATATAAGGATTACCTTTTGAAGGTCTGGGTTGTGGAGTTTTGTTTGCTTGTTTGGTGTGGTTTTGGGTTGGTTTTGTTTCTTAAGGTTGGAAGTTGGATTGCCATAAAAGTAAAGCAAATGACCACTTGATATGGTAAGGTAAAAAGCAGAACCATGTGAAACAATATTGTTTGGAGGAAAGACTGTTGCATTTCATACACCTACTGTTCCTTGCAGTATTTCAAGGCTTTTCACTGGTGCTTTGTAAAGTGTGGAATTTTATTCTGTCAGGTGGGAGAAGAAGACTCAGTATTTCAGTGCTAGGACTTCTGAGCTTTTTGAGAAAGAACTTTCCAGAAAGTTGCCCCATCTTAGCAGCAATGGATTTTTATTTTCTTGATGTGAAGGAATCTCATGTTGCCATTACAATTTATGGGAACTGTGGTATTTTTTGTTTTGCAGTACACTAAAGAAATTTCATGCTTTCAGTGCATGTCAAGTTTTTATGGTACACTCAGATGCTTTGGAAGACTGTGTTATTGTTTTTTCCTTATGTTTTCCCCAAATCTAGTTATGTTTTCTGCTTATAATCTTTTATTCGGCACACAGCTGTGTTGCAGAAGCATTTCAAAACTATTAATTCTACAGCCCTCCTTCTGGGAGATAAATGTGTCCTTATGCACATACTAGGAAATCTTAGCTCTGCAAATGTCACAGGAAGAACCATATTGTCCTTGGTGGAGCCAGTCTAATGACATAATCATAAGAAAATAGTTTTAAGAACTTTAATGCATTTCACCACATTAAAAAAAACCAAACAAAATAAAACAAAACAAGCAAACAAAAATCCCAAAATACAAAACAAAATCGGCCCCCACAAAAAAAACCCCTAAAACTAAAAAAAATAAAAACCCAACACAACTAAATTCAACACACAAGTATGCAGCTTTAAATGGACAAATGTTTAGCTGCAATTACATTATGCATTTTGACTCTAAATCCTGTCCCCACTTGGGAAGGAAAGCTTGAGTCACTAAACATTCAGTAAAACCTGGAGTGCTTCACTGAAGTGGGTTCTTCGTGAGCATGGTGCTTGAGAAACTTGGTTTCTCTATACTGCTGCCAAAATTGCATCATGCAAGGGGTTTGCTTGTGAAATGACATAGTTTCTGAAGCATAGTGACAGTTTTACATGTCTACACTAATGCGAATTTTAGAAATCAAATAGATTTGAGCAACCTGCCCTGGTGAGTTCCAGAGAACTACAGTTGATGTTGTCAGCCCTGATAAATGGTCTCTTCCTGTGCTTCTGTTGTCGCCCAACACATTGGGGAAAGACTTGACAAGTCTTACAATAGAGGTCAATTCAATTTTTTTCTTCTTTAGGGGTATAGGAAGAGTTTAATGGTTTTCCATCAGTCACTAATCGCATATTATTCCTAATGTATTTTTTTTAATTATTAATATGCTGTGATATTGATAGATCATTTTAACTTGCCTGTGTTGTGAAAACAGCCTTTGGTAGAAGGGGAGCCTACATAGTGGCAACATCAACCAACTGCACTGATGATGTCCTATTTCTTCATGTTCTCCATGTCCCCAGGAATAGTAAGAATTGATCACTTTACAATTGCTGAGATAAAATAAACCAATCTGAATTGAAGAGATATTGACAACACCAGCCTCCAGAACATGTTTGATTGCAGTCCCCTATGGCTACATCAGCTTATCGACCTGTAGGCTCTCTATCCATTTTATGTCAGTCAGAAAGCAGGGCAGTTTATTGGACACTAAGGTCCAAAGCTCAGGCTCTCCTCTGTCATTGTCATGTGGGATTATTATTTTAGGGGAAAAAATGGTTGAATGTTATAGTGACTTATTTCTTATAAAAGCATCAAGTCCACTTGCATAAGTCACAGCCTGTTTGAACTGTAAGGGTTATGCTTCTTCTCAGTTGTTCAAAACTTTTCCTTTTAAAATTCATCTTGGGGCCTTCAGCAATGAAAATGTGTGAATAATGATGTAATTGTTGTATGTTCTTTCTGTTTTCTGACTGGAAAATGAGAACTTAAACGTGTTGATCTCAGCTTCAGATTTTCAAAATTCTGCCTTGGCCATGAGGGGTGATGTTGCTGGTGCTTACCGGAGCTTTGCTGTCAAATGGTTTAGCAACAATAGCTCAGCCCTATTTGATATTCTTCTGGAAACAAAATTGATGATAAGAGAAGGTTATTAAATTATAATAGAGTCCGCTATTATGTTTTATGATTATAGATTAACTTAAATAAGGAAAGCACTTTTCGTAGAGTAGACAAGCTGGGTTGTCTGGCATGCGGTATTCACAGTTTGTACTGTAGCTAAAGGGGGAAAGTGTATGTGTGTTCACAGACTGCAGAAGAAACCCTTTTGGAATATGGGTGATATAACTCACATGCTGAACAGAATTTCTAAATGAGGTTTGATTTTTTAAATTATCTTTCTGTCACATAAACTATTGCGTATCAGAGTACATAGGGTTGTGAACTTCCAAGACGTAGACAACAAAGTTAAATCATGTTACAAAGATCTTTGGCCACTAACAATTTGAAGCACCCTTGCACCTTTTTCTGCTTACCTGTAGTTTAAACAAAATCTACACCTTTTACTTAAAAAACGCCAAAATCTGCTACATTGATTTTCAAATATGTTCTCACCTCCTACTCTCTCCATCCTCCTCCACATCCCTCTCCCCAGCCTCCTCGGCAGCAATTAGAACATTCTAGGTGACTTCTCAGAATTTAGGAGGTAAAATCAACATGTTTTGGTTGGCATTATAATATATTTGAATGTCATTGGTACTAGCATGGGACTTTTCCTTGCACACTATTGTGCTCTCTCTGGTAATTGCTGGGATGCGTAGGAAAATGTGGAGGCATGCAGCTGTCTTTATGTAGCTGACAAATAGCTTTGAAAAAGATCATTGTTCTTACAGGTAAGTGAGAAAAAGACAACTCATTCAGTCTTAATGGAACGCTGGATGTGTTTCAGGTAGGGAAGAAATGAAATGCAGTGGGTACTCTTTTCCACCCTGCTGACTAATGCCTGGTGCAGGACTGTGCTGAGCTGGGATCTTCCTGAGGACAAAGGGGGAGTGAGGGCTTCTCCTAAACGGCAGTCTTGTGCTGCCTGTGCAAAACGGTGAACAAAGGCTTACTAAAGACAGTACCCTCTTACTGATGGCAAATTTCCCTGCTGAGTTGCATTGCTTCTTGAATTATTTCTTAACTTTCTACTAATAAAAAGTGGACAACTTTGTTTAAATGCAGAAAATTTATATATATTATATTAGTATGGGGATGATATATTAGTAGGAGGATGTGGAAGGAAAGTGCAGAAGGAAAATAGATTTTTGGAATGCTGCTATTCTTTTTTTTCTCAGATCAGAACTTGGAATGCCAGGTGTGGGATAGTTTTACAATGCTATGTGCAAAAACTGACTGGATTTTAGAAATTAGCTTCTGTTAATGTATATCTGGATAATATTTTATATACATTCTGAGGTAGCAAGTGTAATACATTATGAGTAGAATTTATTGTCAAGGTGTTGTCATATTTTAATGGCAGAAGACCCAAGAAAGGTCAATATGACTTCCCTTATTTTTAAAAGAGGGCTTTCGCTGTATGGCATTCTCATTTTAACCTAGCCTTCTTTTTTGTTTGTTTTAGGAGAATTCAAAGAAAAATTGAGTGAGAATTATATGACATAATTTACTGAAGATCATGTTTTAATATTTTGTTGCAGAAGGACTCCATGAAAGATGACAGAAGAAGTTATTGTTATTGCAAAGTGGGATTACACTGCACAGCAGGACCAAGAACTTGACATCAAGAAAAATGAGCGTCTTTGGCTATTAGATGATTCTAAGACATGGTGGAGGGTAAGAAACGCGGCCAACAAAACGGGATATGTGCCATCAAATTATGTGGAGAGAAAAAACAGCTTGAAGAAAGGTTCTCTGGTTAAAAATCTAAAAGACACATTGGGTAAGTCCTTTTGTATTTTGTAATAAATTTAGTAGACTTGGTGCATCTCAGATTGGGAATGTAATGTGCATATTAATATTTTTTTATCATTCGTGTTTGGATTGTCTTAATCCTTAGTTTGATGTGACATGGTGGATGATTGAGAGAGGGAGAGACAAAGAGAGTGAGTGTGGGTGGAGAATCGTGTAAAAATCTGTTTCTTGCATCACATCCAGAGGAAAAAGATGGTGTTTTTTTCCAGTTTGTCAGGGGTTATGTACTTTCAGTGGCTGAAGAACTGTGTTTCCCTAGAGATATCAACTGCTGAATCCTCTCCTTTCGTGCCAAGTCCTATCACTTGAAAGTAGAAGGATGTAAACTGGATTGTTCAGCATAGGTATCATGGCCAAAGCTAAGTCACTTTATGAATGAGATTTTGCAGTGTGGCTATGTACAAAGCCAGGGGTTAAGTGTCTGTGGTCCGAGATGTTCCTTCAAGTCCTTAAATATGTATTCTATTTTATATTTGCACATAAAGTCTTCACAATAGTGTATCATAGATAGAAAATTATCTGGCTTTGAAAAAATCTGAGTGTATTTTAAAGAAATGTATTTGAAAGTCAAGTGAAGTGTGTTTTTTTCTCTATGATTTTTAATGACTGATTAAAAGGGCTTTGCATATGGCTAAAAAAGGGTTATAAACATAGTGATAAGTTGTTGTTTTATTCCAGGAAAACCTCCTAGTGGTATTTTAGGATGTAATGAATAAAACAGAAACAGGCACATGGAAGTGTTTTGAGGGTTTTCTTTTGCTTCTGTTTTGTTTTTTGTTGCCTGTGTTTTATGAAGTCTTACATAAGGAAAACTTGTTCTGTTGCAGACTGCTGTACAAAATGACTCTTCAACAGAAAAATTAGGATTTGGGATTGGACTTGTTAGAAAGCTAAAAGGTTCACTTAAAAATAACACAGCAATAGCTTGTGTAGGATTGTTTCTAACAGGTTCGGTTTCTTCATTACTTTTTCATTACTGCATCCTCCACTGCTGAGTTGCCATAAAGTACATGGAAATTAAGGACTCCAGGATGGGTGGCAGGCAAACAAGGTTGTAATAAAATTTCCCATGGTAATATTTAGTACCATAGTCCTTTCTACAGATACTTTTGGGATATACTCATTACCATGCCAGGAAATGTGATTATGCCTTTTCAAAGATTTGTGTGGTTAGAGTAAAAATCCCAGTTGTGACTTTAAGCTCCCTTTATGTGAATTTATGTTGTTTAAAGGATATGTATTTTGTCTGAAAGCTACCTTATGAAAAGATTGCAGTTCTGTTGTGGTAATATATCAAGTGTTCATGTAAAGCATGGATAGTATTTGCTTGCTGTAAGCACATTTTTATTTATGTCCCCCAGAAATCTATTTAAGTGAAGGGACAGAGATGTGTCCTAGCATATGTGCATGTTTATCTTTTCAGTCTTAACAAAGCTGCATGGTGCAGGATGCTCCCCTTCACTCTAGTGGTGAGCGATGAAAAGGTGTGAGAAGAAAGCGTGTTGGTTTCATTGCTGAGCCTTGTATGTGTCACCTCGTCCAAACCTCAGCCCTTTGCATGCACCTACACGGGCTTTTAAGTTGTGAAGCACTGCTCTGACAATCTACTTCCTCTGTACCTTTTCTAATGGTATTCTCTGTGTGTTATTCAGCTGAGGCTGAAAGTACCTTGCGATGGAGCCTGGCTTTTTCTTGTGCTGTGACCACACTTTCCTGCTGAGCATCCAGAGTGTAAAGCATCTCTCATGCTCTTTTACACGCGTACATCCTGTGACAGTGAGAAACTGCCTAAAACATACCTAACTCACAAACTGATTCAGAATATTCCTAATATCCACCCAAAAGAGTCGGTGCTTAAGAGTATTCTTTTTTAATAGTTATGGGGCTGTGAACTCCTTACCACGATAAAACGTGTCTGTGCTGTGCAGCACGTATCTGTACAATTTTTTTTACCTTTCCTGAATCAGAGTCCTCAGCTAAGCTATAATCTTTAAGCCTTGCTGGTCTTGCTGTACAGTAATTTCCCATTCAGAACAAGCAGAGCATGTGTCATTCCTTAGAGGATTTATTTTTCTGAGAGGCCATCAAAAATGCACTTCTTCTTTTTAAACAAAGGCTTGCAAATTGCAAGACTGATGCTTCATCTAATGCAACAGCTTTTGAAAGTCTTGCTTTGCCCAGTGAAGCAAGTTCTTAAGTTCTCTTTATGCAAATATGTCTAATGTATCATCAAGCTTGCCTCTCCAAGGATCACAAGAAATTTCTCATTAAAATACTTTCTAACCCAGCACAGTTGGGAATGATGGTCCATGGGTATTAGTTCTTAAAACAAATCTGTTTCCAATTTTGATCTTGAAGCTACTACCAAAATATCAGGTACTGAACTTAAAAAAACAAACCAAAACAAAACATCATTTAGTAGTCAGTCAGTAATTAATCCTGAGTCTTGTGGAATTTCAGGAGAGAAACAGCAGACTCTTAGCTGCTTCCAGTAACCAGGCTAGCAGACTCTAAAGAAAAGGGACCCTCTAACATGCCTGGACCCTCCTTTTGTGCTTGTGTTGCACCAGCAAATGGTTGTTCCCATGGAGATGCATTTTCCATGCCTCTTCCTTAATAGATTACATTTCCTTGTGTTAAAAAATAATTCATCTGAAAGCACTGTTATTGTGCAAATGATGTCATGTGTTGTCTATGTGATTACTATCTGCCACTCTTATGCTTATCCATAGTAATTAGTGGTGGCTGATTTATACTTATATATTCTATAAATATGAAAAGTGCCAAGAGTTCAAATTGTGGTGGACCTCAAAGGAGTTATAACAATTTAATTAATAGTTCCTCTAGTTGGCTGTTGAAGATGCATCATCTGAATAGTTGTTCATCCTTGGCAGTGTGTTCTGATGAAACTTTATGGCACCAGTTATGTTGGTGTCTCATACTTGAGTAAAAACTCAAGTACACCATGAAAGTTTGCTACCTTTCTGAAGTTGCCTTTATCATGAAAACTTTTCATCTCATCAGAGAATGAAGTCATGCCTGTTTGATGCTGAAAACTAATTTCCTGAGAACTGTTGACTGTCATTAATTGAATCTCAACTCTTGAGTACTTTATTAGTAGAATCCTGTTAGCTTTACTGTTGTTTGGCTTGGGGTTGGTGAAAGGTTAATGGGCATGTGGGTACCTGGAACAGGAAGCTTGATGTTTTGAAATATCAGACTATTTTTAGCAAAGTCGTAAGGCTTCTTGAATTTCCATTATATTTTGGCATTTTTTGAGAAGAACATAAAATGTTTTCAGAAACAGCTCTCCTAAATGTGTTGGGTGCTTATTAAAATGCTGATTAACACTTGTTTACCATATGTTCATTAAATCAGTTACTTGTGGACTGAAAAACAGCTCACCTCAAATCTCAAATGACCCCCAGTAATTTCTGAAGAGATACTTTTGAATCATCCTATGCCTTTTTACCAAAAAACAGCCTTTTCCACACCATTCCCTTGTCTTTGCCATTTTAAGGCCTTACTATGTTCTACTGTACCTTCTTTTAGTCCTGCCATCAGGGAATTTTTCCAAAACTTTTTAACTTTCCTTAAATTACTTGGAGAAACGTTGAGTCTTGTAATTTTTCTATTGATGGATATCTGGTTTTGGCATTTTTCTGTTTGGTATATACTACTTGTGTCTTCTTAAATCACTTCTTTGAGTGAAGTCTAATGAATACTTAGCTACAATAGCCCAGTTTTAATTATGGAAATACAGCACATAGGCCACCTATTGAGTATTTTTAATGATTCATTTCCTCATTCCCTTTTTTATCTTAACTGAGTGATACTGCAAGTAAAAAGTTAATGGTAATTTGGCCATTTCAAATTGCTGTCTTCTGTTTGCTCATATTGAATGAAATCTGATAATTATTACTATTCTTAAGGCAAAAGCCAGCTTCCAGGCCTGTGATTAAAATTTCATCTTCCTTCATTATAATGAAGTTTAAAATAGTTTCCTTGTACAGTATTTCTTTTGCAGGGAGGGTATTTTTTATACATTTTGAATAAGTCTTAGTAAGCAAAAGACCTCCAGCATGCATCTTTTAAGCTGTAATTTTCTGTAATATAATTCTTCCCATGTGCTGGCGGGGTGGAAAGGAATTCCCATACCCATGTGGTTGGTGTGGGTGTTTGCCAGCACCACCCCCAGAGCTGCCTCTGAGTGTGAATCCAAGGGTTTCCCCTTCTGCAGCAGAGATGATCTATGCCTGCTGGCTCATCCCTGTCATACTGAACAGAAACCTTATCTGAAGGAAGCCAAAATAATTGAGAAGTCAGTTGTTTGTATACTCAAAATAAAACTTCTGCATTTTTTCCATCCCTTTGCAAGTCATTTTCCTGGCAGCAGCACAACTCCCCAGGCAGCAGCACGCCACGGGGAGTGACTGAAGCGTGTGATCCAGCAGCAGGGTGCCATTTTCATGGGAATCCATGATTTTTTGAATTTTACTGCTTCTGCTTCACAACCAGAACTGCATACAGGTTTTTCTTACAGGTTTCTGGTCTTGTTCCCCTTAGTGAACAACCACATAAGAAACCTTGAAGACATTTCCACTCTGCTCTTCACGTGGGTTTTTGAAGAGATGCCCAGCAAAAGAAAAAGATTTAATAAAAGGTCTATTGAAAGAGAGATTGGATACCAAGAATACAGGAGATATGTTTCCAAATCCATAGGAACAATAGAAATGGATGAGTGTTGGTAGTGACGACAAATAACAGTAACCTTGATAACATTTCACAGAGGTATTTGAGTTGCATGAAAGGCTCTTCAAATGGCTTCTTTATTAAGCTTCTGTAAGTCTGCAAATCTTTTTAGTTTTAATTCACTCAGTGTGCCAGATTTGGAAAGTAAGAATTCCCCAGCAAGATGCAATGTGCAGAAACCAGTCCTTGTTTACATCAGTTACATTATTTCAGAAGTACTGTGAGCATCCAGGAGTATTTCCTGTGCTCGTCAGCCTCCGTGGTGTGTGTCTACCTGGGTCAATCCTAGATCTGTGCAGCAGTCCCTGATACTATATATACACTGTTGCTTCCAAGAATCAACAGTTTTATACCTCTTCCCTTCTCCCTGGTTATTTTTATGAAAAGAGCTTTTTTTAATGGCTTTTTTTTTCAAATTTATAGCTTCATATTTTCCCATTTGAAAGCTACTTAATACCACTTCCTCCATGCCCTTTCGGGAATTGACAGGGGAGTTAGCTCTTTTTTCTTTGGAGAGTCACTGCTTAAAAGCAGAAATGAGGAATTTGTCATTCTTTAATGCAATGTTTTCTTAACAATGGAAAACTGTTCCTCTTAACTGTTGGTTAAGAGGTTTGGTGTACTTCCTTTTTAGATACAAATATTTCAACTCAAATTTAAGCTATTACCATCAGAGTTCTGTATAACGTGATTGTGAAATCACATTCTCCAAATAAGTTATCAACCTTTAACTTCTGGTGTGTGTGTGTGTTAGTTGCATTTATTTTATTTTTTTGTTTGGTTGGTTTGGTTTTGAGGACTTTTCTTTTTAAGAATATCTTCGTGGTCCAATTTTGGTAGTTCTGCGGTGGTACATCTAGTAGATTTAATTCCATACAGTGGTATTTTGACATTCAATGGACTGCTTCTAAATCTTGTTTTATGTATTGAATTTTGATTACTGAGGTTTTCATTGGTGAAAGTTACTCTTGTGACTCTAACATTGTGGTTTTTAACTGAACATTTTCCAGCTCTTCAGTGCTGGTTTTTAAAAGTGTAATCATAAGAAGTATGCACAGTCTTTTTGTACAGTCATAACTCTAAACTGAGTCTTCCATGCTCTTTGCTTGATGAATTTGTTTATTTATCAGTGAACTGCCTTGGCCACATGAGCTGCAAGATCATACAAAATACATTAAATTGGTAATATGACTAAGTACCAGTTTGAAAATACTTTTGTTAGTTCTTAATTAGTTGTTTCGAATTCTAGTCTTCTCTGGATACCATAAGGTGTAAAATTTACTACAGAATGAAAGAATGGTGGAAATAAGAATAAATATGGTATCATTGTATAATAAGTACACTGTTGTATAGCACAGGCTTTTAAGCCTTATATACCTCATGTTAATAAAAACAGGACTACCTTATAAGACAAACAAGTTGTTTTAATGCCTTTGGAACTTCAAGTTCTCAATGTTTTTGGACTTCCTTGTCACAGACCTGGAAGAAATGCTAGTCTTTCCATTCAAAAACTGGCATTTAATAAATTTAATTTAAAAAATAAATAATTTCCTACAGTATATAGCTACTTGTCAAATTATTTATCACATATAAGGATTCCTAAGAAGGAATTATGTGAAGTTTTTGATTAGGCAAACATGTCTAGTTGAAATTAGCATTAAAATCAAACCCCATGTAGGAATTCTGCACAAATAAAAGTGTTTTTCCTGTGTCATTTGCTGTTGCTTTGAAGCTTTCTAGCTTGTCAGAAAACGTGGACATGACAGTAGTGGCATGTCTGTTGTACCTCTTGGTGGATTGGATGGGGGTAAGTCATCTCTATTTGCACTTTAAAGGAGCCAGTATACAGGAATTGAAGTTCAACTCTAGGGAGAGGAAGTAGTGGAAGCGTGTTTATATACAGCACAAATTCTTGTGCAGTTTCCTAGAATCTGTGTGTTAAAATAGCTCATTTCGTGGTTGAATTTGTTCAACAAAAGTACTTTCTCTTCTGTGCTTCATCCTGCCATGTAGTTGCATTGCTCAACATAAGCATATTTGTTTGTGAGACAGGGTGGCAACAGTGGTGACTTTTCACTGGTGATGAAATTGAGGAACATGGTTTTGTGGTAGTGAGAGACACTGATGGAAACTCTCTTTAGGTGTGGTGCCTTTAGTTTCGGGGAAAAAGGCTGGAACAATTGCATTTCTTCCATATTCACAGTAATAATAGATCACTGTGGTTTCATAGATTGCTGAGAAAGGAGATGTTCACAATGATTTCAAACACAGGAAAGAGATTTCTTCCATTCCCATCTAGAGCATGTGGAGTTAGGAGCTGACACTGCTGATGCCACTGGAGTGGTAGGAGATGGTTTGTATTTTTCATTATAATCATTATATTTCATTATATCATATACATCATTATCATTTCATCATTTCATCAATTCAAGTGCTCTGCTGCTTTCTGGAAATATATATCTGCCTCACGATCATCATTAAAACCTAAACTTAGCTTAAGTAGCCATTTTCACTTATGATCTTTGAAGATACAGAGACATATTCAGTAGCAGTAGTTCTGCATATGGAAAATGACACAAGAAGATATGATAACAGGCTAGGGTCTGCTTTCTCACTTTCAATTAGATACATCCATAATGGCAAAAAAAAATTCATTTTGAATTCGTGTTGCTATTACACATTAAAATAGTTATCTGGAATGTGAAACACACTCACAAATTTATGGATTTGGACCTATTATACACCCGTCCGTGTTTATATAACTTTAATATGCATATCAACTGTGTCCACTGAAAGTGTTATTAAAGAAATGCAAGCCTCTGCTTTGTGGAACTAAAATCAGTATTTTAAAAAGTACTGTGTTGTAATTTCTAAAGAAACATCTACTTGAGAAGGAAAAATCTGAAGTTGCAGAGCAGACTAATGCCAAACAAACAAACAAAATCACCACAAAAAAACTCCAACCAAAATGAAACACAAACTTCATGCCTTTTAAAGAGTTGAAAGCAAAGAAATTTGGTGAATATTCTGGAGAACTCAAAGTACAGAGTAAAGCTTTTTTTATTGCTTGATAAGAGTTTCTCTGCTGGGTGTTTGCACCAGGCCCTTCATCTGCTCCAAAGTGAAAAGCCAGAAGCAGCAGTGAATGCAGAACCTGCAGCTTGTTGCACTGCTATCTTGTGATGGGAGCAGAAGTTTGCTTTTTTTCAGTTCACAGCTGCATGTATTGTATTCAGCTGAAGTTTTGTCTTGTTTATTGGGGTAGTTTATTTAAAGGATATGCTGATTCAAGAGTTTAGAAGAACCATATAATGGAAACCATGATGTGTGCTACCTTTCAGCAGATTTTTCTACTGTGAGGTTGCAGTAAAATGTTGCAAGGCTGAAGGCGTAATGAAAACCTCCTAGTTTTAGTCTATATTGAGTGAATAAATTTGTTCTTTTTAATATATTAGAAGTTTTATCTAATAGGTATACTTTTCTCCCCCTTCCCCATGCAGAGAATGTGTGTGTGTGTGTGCTTGGAGGTACATTGACATTTACAGATTGAAGAACGAGCCTTTATTTTAGTCATAATTATATGTGAAAAGATAAAAGGATCACCTTAACTCAGTGTGGCTGTGTGTACTAACGTCTTTGGTATTATTTCCCTCAATTGTCACCTTGGAGGACCCTTGGCTTTGTCCCTCTTTGAGCCAGTTATATTTCAACCTGCAATGTCTGGCCTTAGAGCAAGCCCAAAAATTAGCTCCCAAGGTAGTTTCACAGTTCACTATTAAAGAAGGTCACTCCATTGCCAGTAGCTCTTCCTACGCCCTGTTCCAGCTGTGGAGGCAGAGTCTTTTACTTTCTTAGTGTTAAAAGTTTGTGTCTGAACCCTCAAGTCTTTTGATGTTTCATTTTTTCCATAGAATAAAATACTTGAAGCAATCTGCTAATTATGTCTCTTCTTCTGAACTAGTGAATACAGGGTATATTTTTTCCCAAGTAGTGTCTTGTACTGGATTCCTTGCATTGTGTTCCCTTCTATCTTCCTTTCCCTCAGGTTCCTGGGAGAACTGAAGTTGGCTGTGGCAGCAGAACTGGGGCTGCAGTGTGGGTCACTCCATTGCACTTATCTACCTGGTTTGGGCTTTTCCCATAAGCACATATTTATGAGGGGAGGGTACATGAATTCGTGTGCTCGGGATACTATCCTGGCCTTTGACTTCACATCCTGTCACATGAAGGTGGTAGCAGAGAGAAGAGACAGAGGCCAGTAGCTGTTTTGGAGTTACTGTGTACCTTGTTTGGTGTGTGTAGCTGGGTCACCCTTCTAAACACCAAGCTAAGGTAACTGGCAAAAATCAATAGCATGTGTATGTGCTCTCAGCAACACCATTTTCCAAGGAATTCCAGAGACTCAAAGGACGAGAGATTGTTTCATATAGAAGTGACAGTGGCTGCACTTTCTACCGTCTTAGAATCAGTGGGGAATTCTTCTCCTTCAGATGTGGCTGTTTCCTTCAATATGCAAACCAAAGTCATTCTTTCAGTATTACTGGATCTCTCTTTTTTTTTTTTTGTGGCCTTGGGCAGTCTTAATGTTTAACCTTCCAGGGTCTTTTGAAGGTTAATTTGTTTCTTTTTTTCTGTGTTTCCCCTTGGGTTCCATTGCTTTTGGTTTCTCAGGTTTTTTGAAGACCTGAACAATAGGTGGCTATTCTGTGACACTTTCTCATACCGTGCAAACAGAATTTGTAAGTTAGCATTCACACCAAAAGAAATTGAGCTTTGTCTTAGAAAGTATAAGGGAAGGTTTCCTTCCATTTTCTGAGTCTCAAAAATATTTTCTTTTGTGGAGTATGTTCATAAAGCAGGAATCGAGATATATGGAATGTATGCAAGCTTCAGGCATAAAGGTACTATGCTAGAGAGAATGCCCACCTCTGTTGTTTTTAAGAGGAGTTCCAGCAGAGATGGCTTTGAGAGTTGCTTCAGCGGTGAACATGATTGTTTACTGACAAGTCATCTTTGTGGTCTCAGCAAGTGCATTTGGACAGACTCCTCTCTTAATGTGAATGGCTGATTAGGTGGACATTTAGGGGTACTCTTTCTAATAGATGAATATTTGTAGCTGTATTGTGCTCTAGAAAATAGATTTAGGACTTAGGCTGTAGACCGTCTAAATTGTGTGCAACCATTGCCATCGCTCCTGTTTAACAGCCTTTGGGACTTTGTGAATCAAAGAAAATGGAAAGTGAAAGAAAAAAGAAAGGGAAATGTATTTTGATTTAGTGAAAATATAATTCTTTTAGTATATGGGCTCTACCAATTTACTAAGCAACCTGTAAGATATTTTTTTAACCATTCAGGAAATCATTCTCCAGAACAGGAGATAACTTTATTACTCTATTATGTACTAAATAATTACTGAGTTTTAGTTTACAGAAGAAATTTTTCTGGTTTGTGTTAGTTTCTGGTTTCTGTTAGTTGTAGGGTTTTGTGTTTTGGCTGTGAGGACTAAACCTCAGAGGAGACAGCCTATTTTGTTAAGTGAGCCATTTCACCCTGTTACTTCCCCTTCAGAGACAGAAAGGTCTGGCTTTATGTATGTAATTGCAAATAACCTGAGAGCCCTTGATGAAGCTTTGTGAATCATTTGATTAATGAAGCTATGTGCATTGAAATTCAGAGAGGAAGTTAATATACAAAAGGTGGTATTTAGTTTGCTTTCTCCCTAAAAGGAGCTTTCAAGAAAACTGCAGTATCTATGACAGGCTTCGAAGGATTTCTGAGGTTTCTAAAGAAAAAATTTAATAAACATCCTGTATTTTCTTGTAACACTTACTTAATGTTTGAAAACATTCATATAGCATGACATTGGCATTCTGACCTTATGGTAGAATTACTAAGGCTTTACATATCGTGCTTGGTGTTGGTATGGGCCAACTGGAGTAAAACACAGTAAGCTTAAAGAGTAGATGACCACAATACTTTCAGGAGGGATTATCTTGAGCTTTTTGATGCTGAGATATTGCACTTTAGTCAGTATTTGCATCATTGTCTTCTAACAAGTTTCTTTGAGTTGAGGCACTGTAAAATTATTTGCTGCTTGGTAGTTTATTTGTTCAGGTTTGGGCTTGATGATCCAAACTTCAATCTCTATTTATAACATCTATTAAGTCTTTGATTTTCATGTACAGAATTGAGAGCAAATTTGAGCAAACAAGAAGCAAAAAGGTTAAGTTAGAACTATAGTCACATGTATCTAAAATGGAATTATTCTGTCTTGGTTATTTGGAAGTGTCTTTAAATTGGAGGGTCATTATCTCTTGCATTCAAGTTAGTCTACTTGGTTCTTGCTGTATTTTATTTTATTTTATTTTTTATTTTTTCTTAAAGTGGGTGGGTTCATGTTAGAAAGTTGAATTTGTACCCTGAGCTTTCCTGTGCACCTCTTCTACTTCATATAAATGTGAGATGGCTAAATATAAGTCATCTTTCCATCAAATGCTGGAGGAGGAGAGTAAACATAAGATATGATATACTTTCTGAGGGACAGGAGTATGTCTTGAGGTAGACAGTTTGGAGTATCTCGTGCATATTAGTGATTTCTTTGTCAATATTCTCTGTTAGTGTTTGTGAAGGAGAGGCAAAATTATGTAGCTTTCCTTTGCTACGTCAAGGGAACTGAAAGCACTGGGAAATCCTACAGGGCTACTGTGCCTTCTCCCCATGCCTTATAAATATGTTCTTAGAATTATAGGGCTGCCTTAGCTTTAAGGTAGTTCTGGTTATTTTCTCTTATCAGGACATCCTACAAAATCAAGATAGCATCATTTATAAGATTGCAAAGTAGGTGGAAATGCTTTTATTTGTTTTTGAAAGCAGACACTGGGTATTTAAAGCAAGCAAGCTTCAATTTAAATATGTAGACAGAAATTGGAACTGTCGGTCTTAAGAAACCTCATTCATTTTAAATGCCTTCTATTTGAGACCAAGACACAGAGGATTTAAAACGCCAAGGCCATTTAAGTTTGCCTACTAAGACTGCTTCTCTTTCATTTCACCACTGGGATAAGAACGTACACAAGGCAGTTTATGGAAGCCTCCAGATTGTGTGTTTATGTCTCTCTCCACATATGTCCCTATATTACATCTTTATTATTTTAGCCTTTTGCTCTAAAATGCTCTGGGTACAGGAAACTCAGTATCTGATACTGGAATTTGAGTGTGCCTTTCCTAATAACAGATTGGCATGTTTAGCACAGTGTAAATTAAAAGAATTAATGCAGTAGTTCTTTTTAATATGGTTATTGTGTTGATTTCTTTACTGCAGCCTCCATACCAAATAGTGTCTGATGCATGGAAAACTTTGACACTACTTTTTCAAGTATTTGAAACACTGTGATAAAGCAGCCTGATTGTCAAAATGTCAGAATTTCACTTTGACATTTAGAGAAGAGTTTCCATTTTCTGTTTTGTTCTAGTATGGCTTTTTTGATATTGAGCTTCTTAAAGAACATACAAAAAGTCATTAATAGAGGTGTAAAGAAGCATTTCTCTATCACAAATGCAGTTGAAGATTTCTGGAATTTATAGCAGTGTCCTTTAAATTGGGCTGTTGATGGATATGCTACTTCTAAAACACTGACTATCCCATATGGATCTTGGCCTTTGAACATTCACGTGGGAACTGGACCTGTAGGTGGAGGGGGAGGAGAAGAGGTGGGAGGTTGCAGTCTGAAAATGTGCAGAAATATTTGGTTTTTCTTTCTGTGTAACAGAAGAAACCTTAGTCTGCTGAATTCCTTAGTAATAAAGAAGCAAAGACAAGTTAATTTGAAATTATAAAAGTCATAATAAATTACATGAAACTAAATGACTGTCTGATCTGAATATTCCAGCTGTCAAGAAGTTGTTTATCTCTGTACTGAATTATTTAATTTACATTGCATTATGGTGGGGATATTTTCTTCAGAATTTTCCTGAAAAGTTCATTGCTTCTTTCCTAATACAATTTTTAGTTTGTTTTTAAAAGGGCACTCTACACTTTGCATAGTTATTAACTGTATGCATTAATATGCAATATTTGTTGTAGTATTCAGAGATTAATAACTTACTTGGCAAACAAAAAAGGATAATTGTTTTTAACTGCATCTGTATGAAGTCAGATGAAATTGCAATTTTATTAGGATATACAAGAAAAATAATGTTGTGTCTTAATTAAAATTGACTAAAACAGTGAATAAATATTACATCTAAATAAAAATGGGTTTTGAGAAATTCCTTGTTGTTTCCGCTGTGTCTTACAGAAAACACTTCATTAGTAAATTGAGAACTTTTGGTTGCCTTGTCTTTGAAGATTTTTAGAACAAGGAGAGCTGTTCTGTAAAATTTGGTATTATATTTGGGGGAACTGAAACATATTTCCATTTTAGCTGAAATTTATTTTTTAGTTCTTTATATGTCTCTCTGAACTTAGCAGAAATTATTTTAAAAATACTTTTTCTTGCTCCAGGTATATATATTGGGAGTTGTCCTAGCTCATTTGTTTGACTTCCTCGAATTTATCAGCCTCCAACTTGTTTAGCTTGAACGTTTCAGCTCTTTAATGGAAGTTTTTGTTTTAAAATATTATAGTAAGGTTAAATCTTTCAGCTTTGTTTAACTTTGAATTGTAATGGGGTTACTTTTAAAGGCCAAAACCCATTATTTTAAAAAACTGGTTAAAATGAAAATATTTCTGTAAAAAATATACTGTGTTCATGCTCTTTGTTTGGCTTCTATGATTTTATGGGATTCTTTGTTGGGATTTTTTTTAATAACCATAAAGCAAGTGTTACTGTTAAAAGCATTCTACTCTAGATGGAGGGTACCTAAATTAAAATGCATTACAATTTTTAGGAAAAATTTTGCAAGTAATTGCTTTGTTGTTTTGAGGTTTTTGTAGTTGTTTTTTTTTAATTCAGAGGATAATGGTCACTAATATTAAAAAACATTTCAGTTACTGGGTAATTGATATTGCCAATGAAAGATTCTTTTTTTAATTCTTTTTTTTTAACCATAAATAAATTTTCAAATATTCATGTTATGTTTAAAACCAGTGCTTCGACAGCTTGTGTAAGAGTTGTGGGTATACATGTGTCCTTTTCAGCTCCAGTATCAGTTTCTGTGTTTTGGCTAGGTGATACAGCATAATTTAGTTTTTGAATTGAGAGAAAGCTTGTTGTGTTTGTAAATAGATATGAAAGAAAGTACGTGTTGGTATTTGGTGCACTATTAATTCAAGATTTCTCTTGGATGACCCATATCTTGCTCCAGTCACTTTTTTTACCAGTTTGCAGCTTTGTAATAATGTATAATAACTGATGGAAAATTAATTTCAAACATAAAAGATTGAATACATGATACAAAAATTAGTTTTGACTTGTTATGTAAAGAATCTATTAAGATATGTAAATACTGCAATAGATGAAATTGTACAAAAAGTTGGTTTTCTAATTGTCATGGGGAGAACTAACAGCTTTACTCAGCAGCATTCATTTTCATATTTCCAGCTGCATATTTAGGCTTAAAGCTGGCTTCTCCAGCTTTGATAAAGGGTATCTGAAGAATGCCATTTAATAGAGCCTGAAGAGGCCCTGAAAGAGGAAGTAGTTTTCAAGAACTCAGTTGTATTAAGGCACTTTTGTTGGTTTTTGCAGTGTATTTTATAGTTTAAAGGACACTTTTGAAGAAGGGTGTCCTTCCCTAATTGTTCTTGATATTTGAATAAGATGCTGTTGGAGGATTCTTAAGGAGTTGTGTCTATCATATTTAGTGGTATGATCTTTTTCACTGAGTTCTGAACTGAGGAATTCTGTTTTGGAAATTCAGTGTTGCGCTTATGATTTCTCAAATCTATAGTTTTCTTGTATTGCAACATTTTTCTGAAAGAGCTTTTTTTTTTCCTTTGTCCTCTGAATTTGTTTTGATATACAGATAAGCTGCAAGAAATATTTTTGCTCATCATTTGTATATTAAATGTATGTACTAAAATCAGAGAAGGTTTTAGAAAAGAAAGATTGGGAGAATTCAGATGACACTAGTTTCACGTGCCAACATTTCTTCAGAAATTGGTATTTGGTATTGAATGACCTTTTTTGTATACAGAAGATGGAAGAATGGAAAAGTCAGTAATATCAAATCAACTTTAGAAAAAGTCAGGAATCAGATCAACTAAAAATTCTTTTAAAACAGAAATGCAACTGTTTTTAGTCTATTTAAAATTCAGCTGCGTATGAGATTTTACAAATTTAGGGAGCAGTCTTAGGAAGAGGATGCTAGAGAATTTGACTGCAAATACCTTTAGTGTTTAGTTCATGTTATTCTTAAACAGAACTTAATAACCATGAGTATGGATAAGCCTGCAGAGATATTCTTTCATCTCTGGGGATGATCAAAAGCTGTTAAAATAGAAAATGTTGGTCACTCATCAGTTTCAGACAAGGATACCAGTGTGCAGGAATCTAGAAAGACTCATCAAATAAAAGTTCCTAAAATTAGGAAATTGTCTGTTTTGTAAATAGGCTTTTTTTTAGTAAAGGTAGTATGGAATATTAAACCGTAATTAGCAAATGGAATACAAATCTTTACTAGTGGCAGAAAAATCCCTTTCTATATATTGAATAATGTATCCCTTATGTATGTATTGGCTAAAGTATGTGTTAAGATAATGTTTTAAATATAATTAAACTTGTTTATCCTATGAACCAATTTTCATAGAGGTCGTAGCTCTTCAGCCTTGTTTCAGTGCCTTCACTGAAAGCAGAAGAGAGAGAGAGAGAAATCCTTTTGTCTTTAGCAGGAGAAGGCTGGGCAGTCGAGCCTCTGTGCTGTCTTGATGGGCAGCCAAGCTTTGCTCCAGGAGCGTGACCAGCATGGCAGGAGACGTGTAAGGGCAGGGGAACTGCCGCTCTCAGCATTGGCCAAAGGAGACCAACCAGAAGGACATTCCACCACTTGGAGCTTTGGGGCTTGTGGGAGCCCATTTCCTAGGGAGGTCTAAGGAGGACGAGGTGGAAAGGCTGGAAGTGCTGTGTGGAGAGGGAATTGGAGGTGCGAGCTGGATGACCTTCTAGGTACAATGGGAAGGCTGCTGCAGGGACAAGCTGGTAAGGAAGGGGTGCTTGCACAATGGAAACTTAAGAGCCAGGAAACAAATTCATAGGAAACTGGTCTTCAGCCTGCTGCTCAAAATCAAGCTATTCTTTAGAGCTACAACTTAGTTAGGAAAGGAAGATGGCACGTAGCGATGCGACTGGCACGTTTCTGAGTTTCCCTGGGACTAACCTTGGGGCCACAGGATTTCTTTCACTGCAGGGAGAAGGAGGATTTGCAGTGGTCCCTTCTCTGGAAATTACGCTAATCAGTTGATTTTTATCTCAGTAATATATCCTCCTAAAAGTTATACCTGCTGACATAACTTGGCAAGGTATTTTAAAAGAATGAAAATGAACTAATTTATTGTGGGTTGGTTGTAGATTGTGAATAGTGTTACTTCCTACGAATCGCAGTAACAAAACAGGCTTTCTGCTGCCTTGCAATACATCTCTTCCTCCCACGCTTTTCCTCTCGCTTGAAAGCTAAACTCTTGCTTTAGGTTTCTCCTTATGACAACTATTTGTGTTACGAAGGATTATGGCTTCAGGTTAGCTGTAACCAGTGAGTCAGAATAGCAAAAATACAGTTGTATTTCACGAGCAGAAAAGTTTTCATTAAAGCAAAGACAATAAAAAATGCCAACACTGTGACTGCAATCGCAAGTGTACTCAACTCTTCTAAATGTGACACCTAAAGTGCTTGAATGTTTTGTTTTCCATTAAATTCTTTATATAGATTTCATTCCAGTTGGCCATAAGAATAGGGATAGTAGGAAGTGAGCATTTCTGTTAGTAGCAAGTCTGGAGATTACTCATGTAGATTGTACTTTTATTTTTTTTATGGAGTTGTGATTTTTGTTATAGATGCATATACAAAGTTTATAGTTGTCCTGACTTTATTCTTGCTTAACTGTGACCAGCTATCCTACTAAATTATATTTTTAGACTTGTTTCCTAAGGAAATGAAGCTTACACTAGTCATGCTGTCACAGTCAGCTGTCATTGTCCGTCCATCTGTCCATGCTTGATAGCTCAGCCAATTTAGGCAAACTTGACAGACTGGCAGAGATAAACTAACTAGTTTTCTCCAACTCTGTGCCTGGGTCATTGCTGGTGTCCCTCACTGGAGGAGAAGCCAGAGCAATCCCAGCTCTTTACTCAGACCAGGCGGGGCTAAAAGGCAGCGGGGCACCGGGCATCGTGCTTGGCTGGCCAGCCCAGCAAAGGTAGGGAGGAGGGCAGCACCAGCGGGGATGGAGTATGCTTTGAGGGCATTTGGGAGATGGCAGCAGGGATCTGGAAATACAAGAAGGATCTGGGGATGTGAAGGCAGTCATAGGGTAAGGGGGCCTACTGTGAATCCTGCAGGCAATGGGGGAGGCAGGGGAGGAATAGTGCAGCAGGAGGTATAAGGAGAAAAACAGGAACAGATTTCCTTCATTCTGCTCATGGAACAACTTGTTTCCTCTTCAGTCATAGACGCAGTTATGAATGTTGTAACCTCACAGAAAAAATGATTGTTAGATAATGTGCCTGCTTATCACTGTGCTTGACTGCAGACAGGTCTCTGCTTAGTTTGTTGCTTTCGTCAAACCAACTGAGAACAGTCTTTGGTGCACATTGCTGCTATTGCAAAAGGTTAATCATTACCATGCTGCCAGCCTTAGAAAGCTTATTCACATGAAATGTTAAGATTAAACTGAAGAACTCCAGCTGCCTTTAGAACAGAATAGAAACTTCACTATGTTGGGTTTCTTTTCCCAAATTTGTAACACTTGTGCTGAATGGGGAGGGTAGGAAGGAATATTTGAAATGTGAGATGCATCACTGGAAGGTTTGTTAAAAAAGATGGAATTTATGAAACTCCAAGTGAAAGTTCTTGAATGATAACTTTTTCCTAAATGTTTAGATAACTTCAACAGATTTCAGAGGAGTTTTTGAGGAATTTTGTGGTTTTACCTGTCTTAACAATTTTTAATCTAGGTGCTTCAGTTTATGACATTCTCTTATCACATTACAACCCCCGCTCTCACAGTTATCTCTGTGCTCTGATTTTCAACTAGTTTTCTCTCTTCTGGCCAGCTACTTCATCACCATTTTTTAAAATTTTATTGGTTCTTCTGCTGTAATTCCAAGAAGTGGTACTGCCTATCTTCATTAGAGAGCAGATAAAAGCCTAAATTTTTAATCTGGAAGGTTCAATCTTGATGAAGGACTTTATGTAGAGTGAATCTATTGAAATACAATTGCTTGTTTTCCATGAAGTTATGACAAGTAATTTCCCCCCTTTCTTAACAGAACAACCCTTAAGTTGTGTTTGTTTATATCACTGTAATTTAATGCTCGTTAGTTCTGATACATCCTTGTCTTTTGGTTAAAAATTATCTCTAAACTGATGAAAATTTCCAGTCTTGGCAGGGATCAGAGCCTGAGCAGCTTCTGATTAGTGCACGCTTGTACACTCTTTTCCTGTGATTGTCTCCCCTAGTACAATAAGCTGCTCTCCCTCATTTTGCCTGAAAGTGCAGCCACTGGCTCTCGGCTGAAATGATGTAGTTAGAATGACATTAGGATGTAGCAGGCTCCAGCAGGAAACAAGGAGCTGCTGGGGAAGGTCAGGAAACACTTTAGGATCATTGGAATTTTTTGCCATCTTCTGAGACCATAAGGCCATGTATTAATTAATGTATTTAACCCTTCTAGTCAGCGATCCCTGCATGGTTGTGTATACTGTTTGTCTGTGCTGTACAGATAACCCTGTGAAATAAGCATAGAAGTTTTGTGCTGAACAAACACTTTTGCTGAAGATGCTCATCGTGTATATGCAAGTACATATATATCTATATATATTAAAACACACTTTCTGGCAATGGAATAGCTGAATTGAGTAGTCCTGAATTGTTAAAAGTGAAATAGCATGCATCTCCTTGTTTCAGACTGTTTGAGGAAACAAAAACAAAGTATCTTTATATATTTTAAGTATTCCATAATTAGCATGTGTGCTCTGTGTCTCAACTAAATCTCTCGCCTGCCAGCCGGGCTCTAGAAGTATGGAGAAAAGTACAAATGCTCCTGTTTCTGTGGTGGTTTTGCTTTTTGTCCCTTGCATGCCATTTTGGGTGTTGCTTGGCTTGTGCTGTACTGAGACTTCATCTTTCGTTTTCAGAACTTTTATAAGTGAATTTCACAAGAGAGGGCTACTTGTTCACTATATGATTCTATTTATATATAAGATGAAGCAGGGGCTGCTGCAAAAATTTGAAAAGTACACCAAGTTTGTTGTGCAGTTTTTCTTCTATATTTAAACAAACATTAGTATGGTTCCTCTAATTAAGAAATAAAAAAGTTATGTGTTTAATGTTATTGTTCTTTTTTCTGTACATTGTATTTCACACTATAATTAAAGCATGACAGGGTATCAGAATTTACAGATTATAGGGAAATATAAGCAAATGGTCTTCCTTATGCTGTTATCGTACATGATGAAATATAGGTGAAAGAAGTGTGGATTTCAGGACGGGGGTTGCAGTTGGAAGGATTTGCAGTTATACCTGCCTGGATACTGCCAGAGCAAAGAGAGCAAAACAATCTTCAGAGAAACTTTAGCTTCTATTTCTATGCTCATTAATTTTTGCAGATTTTCTTTCACTTTTTGTTTGAGCCGAATTAAAGTAATCTCTAAAATTAAAAGGCATGGTCATTTGGCTGGAATTTTAAGATATATAACAGCAAGCTCTGAAATGTTTCAGTGATTAGCTGCTCTCTTAGTGAAGAAACCACTGTGTTTGAGTGTGTTTAAACTGGTACTTCTAAGAAGAGAATAGAAGTCATTATAACACAAATTGCTCCTTGCCTAATGGTGCATCAGCTGGATGTTAACAAGAATCTCTTAAAGGTGTTGCTATTTCCTGGCTATGTAGTGTTACAGAAGAGGTCTCCATTTAGCAGTGTTGTTGAAGTGAGCATGTCACCAAATCCAGCGTTTGCAGTCTGGGGACAAGCACTCCAAGTGACCACTTTACATTTCTGTCTTTAACAGGCCTGGGAAAAACCAAGAGAAAGACGAGCGCGAGAGACGCCTCCCCCACTCCCAGCACAGACGCAGAATACCCATCCAACGGCAGCAGCGCCGACCGGATTTACGATCTTAACATTCCCGCCTACGTGAAATTTGCCTATGTCGCGGAGAGGGAGGATGAACTGTCCCTCGTTAAAGGGTCCCGAGTGATTGTCATGGAGAAGTGCAGCGACGGCTGGTGGAGAGGTAGCTACAACGGACAGATCGGCTGGTTTCCTTCGAACTATGTGGTAGAGGAGGTTGAGGAGGCAACTGCAGATTCACCCAGTTTTCTCAGCCTAAGGAAAGGCGCTTCCATGAGTAACGGCCAGGGCACCAAAGTCCTCCACATTGTTCAGACACTGTATCCATTCAGCTCGGTCACAGAAGAAGAGCTCAATTTTGAAAAAGGGGAAACGATGGAAGTAATTGAAAAACCAGAAAACGACCCAGAGTGGTGGAAATGTAAAAATTCCAGAGGTCAAATTGGTCTTGTTCCTAAAAACTATGTAGTAATCATTAGCGATGGTCCTACCATGAACACTTCCCATCCGCCTCAGATAAGCTACACGGGACCATCTTCTACCGGGCGGTTTGCTGGAAGAGAGTGGTATTACGGGAACGTTACCCGGCACCAAGCAGAATGTGCCCTGAACGAAAGGGGAGTGGAAGGAGATTTCCTTGTTAGAGATAGTGAATCTTCGGTAAGTGGTGCTCGGCCCGCAGGTTTGTAATCCCCCGTGCGTGGGTTAGCCGGCAGGACCCTTAATAGACTCCTTGTCTTTCCACCCTTAGAGAAGAGAGCGAGGCTTCAGCATGACCAACCGATACCCTTCCTGCCTGTGGGAATTGGTCTGGTAGTGAAATGCACTGACATTTACACTGAAATTTAACTGCTGTGGTCTGTATTATCCAGGGGTTTTTAATTAGTGGACAAGCAAGTAAATATTTCAGGTTTCTGTTTGGCTTTTCATGTGTTTCTCATGCAATCCTCAAGTTTAAAGCACTACAAGGTAAAATAATTATAGTTAATTGAAAATTTGGTCATTAATTTGATCTATAAGCTAATTTAAAATAGAATCTTTGCATTGGTCAGTTCTGTTCTGCTTTTAATTGAATGAGTTCTTTATTAGCTAAAATCCCATTTTAATATATTTCTGATGTATTTAGATCATTTAGGTTGTAATAAGGTAAAATTATTGTATCTAGTTATTAAGATTATGATATACAACAGAGAGGGTCAAGTTGGCAGCTCATATGCCTTTTAAATTGAGCCTTGATGACATCGGAGGGATCTGAGTAATGCAGAATATGGTTCATGTAAGTCTGAAAGTTCAAATTTAAAATTAAGCTGAAAGGACTTTTCATGTATGCTGAGGCCAGAGAATTCAGACTTAAAGCACTCAAACTTTAATTATCCCCTGACTGTGATTTTGAAAAGGTGACAGATTTTAATCCTACATGATATGTAACATTGACAAAGTACAATTCTGTAACAGTCCCAGATATTTTTATCTGAATACGGTATCGTCTGATTTAATTTCAGGGACCTTTCCTTGATGAATTTGCTCTGCAAAAAACATGATAACTATCAAACTACCCTTTCTTTGAAGCTCTGTGTCATTAAATTCCTATTTCTGCTTAATTGTAATCACTAAACAAAGGCAAATGCAAATAAACCACAGGAGAACAGGAAGAAAAATAGAGACTAAATAAAAATAAACCAGAGGAGGACAGGAAGGAAAATAGAAATTCAGAAATCATGACTGACTTGCAGAGGCTGAGAGGAATCAAGTGTGTTTAGTCAACAGAAGAAAAGACTGATGTGGGACACATAGTCTTCTAAAATGTAGAAAGTCATTGGAGGATTATGGTAATCATTAAATTACAGTAGTTCAGCTGTTTCTTCAAGGCGACATCCTGTCTGGTACGGGCACGTGGAATCCTGGACATGGGGTATTCTGTCCAGCAGGTAGAAGTTCACTTTCAGGTCTAGATGCTGCATTGTGGTTTATCCTGTTACTGTAGCTATCAATTTTTTTTCATCTCTTGGGAAAGTGCCAGAAGGAGAGTTCAAAAATTAATACATTACTTAAAATACAAAAATGCTCAGCCATTTCTCAGTGCATGACATGTCACAGTGACCACTATGCTATGGCTTGGTTTTTTTGCTCTTAGGAGTCTACCTCTGTCACTGGAGTAAACAAATTTACTGGAAAGAACACAGTAACCTTTTAATTTAATATGACATCATAACACTAAATCCTTGTATTCAAAGCAGTTTCAAACTTGCTGCCTGCACTGTTGCTGGAGGAATCATTGCTTTGGAGCACAAAAAGATTCATTCAGAGTGTGGTCTTCAGACTGTTTTCCAGCTAACAGTTAGTGGGATAACAGAAAATTTATTCAGTTCATATCACAGCAAGTTTTTTGCACACCCACAGAAAAAAAAAAAGTGCTGAATTGAGGAACTTACCTTTTTTCCTTCTTTTTGTACCCTTCATCTGGTCTTGCAGATCCTGTATTTGAGGCTTTTTTTAACAATGAGAAAACTGTAGTTATGCATATAAATGCCTTGTTCATATTAGTACTACATTAGAGTTTTAGGCTTTGTTAGATTTAAAGAAATAATTTACTGCATCTCAAACTTTGGTCTGCCCTAATCTTTATGTCTCATACCATCTCATAGTTTGTTTATGTATGGGAATTATAAAACACTGGGGATTGCTAGTGTTTTCCCTGGAGTGCCACGAGTGATAAAATAAGTGAATGGGCATACTTGATAGTATTGAGAAAAGGATCATAAAAGATCTATATGAAGCTTATTGTGTATGGAGCAAAGAAAGAGTTTAACAAAAACTCATAAATTCCTGACAGTTGCTGTATTTCACATGTGTGACTACAGAGACTGTTCATGCTGTGGCTAAAAGTCCCCAGGAGTGTCTGCACAACCTTAGCAGAGGCTCTTGATAAGAGACCAGACTGAGGAGAGACGAGTTGTCAGCTCTTTGGTTTGCTCCTCTTGCCACCAGACCAGCACTGCCCATTACATGGTGTTATTCACTTACCTATTAAAGCTGTGGTTGCAGGGGTTATTCCTTTCTAAAAGGGTCCACAGGGTCTGTGAGTCATTCTGCTAATTCTGTACCTGATTTTTGAACTGTTTTAGAGTTTTCTATAGCCTTCCATCACCATAGTTACAAACATTCATCTATATAAAAGTTTTCCTTAGATTTGAGTTTTGCTCTTGTTACTGAGCTATGAAAAGCTCTCCTTGGATAGACGAAGGTTTGTCTTATTCTCTATCATGTTTTTTCAATTCAAGTGCTAGTAGATGCAAGATTTTACAGTGTTTCTTTAGACAAACATCTTACCAGATGTTGGTCTCACAGCTAGATTTCTTTAGCCAAAAATATTCCGCTCAGTTACACTTAGATCTACAGGATGTTGCCATAGTGGAGAATATCCTGAAATGAACTCTGTTAGGTAGCTAGGAACCTGATTATCGTCATTAATTACGAAATGCTATTATTAGAACCATAAACTTGTTTGAACCATTTAAGCCCATAGTTTATGTAACAGGCACAGTTACCTACCGATAACATTTTTGCCAACTCTGTTACACCTAGGTAATGTCACCTTAGTTTTGGAGATCCAAAAAAACTGCCATGTGCCTGGCTAGAAATACTGTTTGATTTGTTCTTTCTATTGCAGGCTGCTAGGTTGGTGAAACCTGCAGTTTTATCTCATTTAAGTTGCACTCCTGAACAACAAAATGCAGATTTAACCTATGCAGTTTCTGTACAGCCACTTTTTGAATTGCAGGCTCTTCAGCAGTCAGATTTGAGTTCTCTCTGTGTAGTTTCTGACACAATACAGTCAGGTCTTGGCTGACACTGGTGGCTTTGGTTGGGTGGGTGATCATCATGCTTTGAAGATCTCAGATTCCACTGAGTAGAGAAGCAAATTTGGGTGGAAGAGGGTTGTTTTGTTCAGATTCACCCCAGAAAACAAGTGTGCTCACTAGTGTGCTGTAGCTAACAGGAAGCAGTAGTGTGTCACCTCTAGCTTCTGAGCGGAGCTTTGCTGCAGACACCCTTAGACTTCAAAGGGAGGTTCTGTCAGAACTTGTGGGCCCCTCGTGCTCCTCTGCAGGTGGGTGTGAAACTGGCGATCAGACAAGCACCAGTGCTTCGCAGTCCTATGAGGTCTTCTCATGAAGCAGAGAAGGTGTTATTTTTCTCAGGCCATGAAAGAGCCATGCCAATTTTTGGATGATTTCAGCAGCAGTTATTCCTTAGGAAGTAATGACTGCCTTCTGCAAGTAGTGTCACAGCATTCAAATTATAGTAACCCCTCCTAAGCAGAGTTGCAGGGTATAGTTTTAAGATGATACTGATGATTGTAGATGTATTAAAATGATAATGAGGAGTGTAGGTACGACTGGATTTGTGTCAGTTTTTTGAGATCATATTTAGCTTCTCTGTTCTTTGTCTAGCAATAGTGACAATAGAGGGAGGAGGCAGAAGCTGAGAGTTTGTATGGGTTTTGAGGTGCTAATTCTGTAGCATTCAAGTTATTCCATATTTTCCTGGGGTTTTAATCCTGCAACTGTTGGATAGAAGCAATGAAATGTGACAACGGTTTAAAAACTGAACATTGGGCATGTTCTGTGACATGTGGTGATTGAAGAGTACAGCAGACATGAGGAGAAAATTTTTCTTTGAAAACAGGCATAAGGAAATATTAAAATAAACCACCTAGTGGTTTATTTTAATGGGAAGAACAGAAATCTTATTAGAGCTATATTTGAACATTGATGGAACCAGTTCATGTTTCTGACTTGTGTAATACTGATTTTGAAACATGGTGAACATTACACAGGGGAGGAGAATGGTATTTGGTTATATGCTAATGAGATATAAGGGGTAGGAAAAGGAATTAACCCTCCCAGAGGGCTCTTTCCAGCCTGATCTTACATGTTTGAGCCATGACTTGGGTTTTTTGGCTGGATGACTGAGTGGGAGGAGAAGTGAGGGAAAATCTGGGTATGGAAGTGGACGGAGTTGGGGAGCTCAAGGGCAGGTTCACTGATGGGGGCTCAAAGAGTCTAGAATAGTTTGAAGAATGAGTGCATGAGAATATCTTTCTCAGAGAAGGGGCATTGCTAAATGGAATTGAATTGAAAGGAAAAATTTGAAGTAAGTTACAGGATCAGTAAAAGGCTTTCAGAGGGAGCTATTTTTCACAACCTTGCCACTTATGATAAAATTACCGTTTTATTCTCAAATGGAGATTGTAAAGAGTGAGCTCTTTTTCCCATTTCACTTGTTTTCCCTTATATTGCTTTATAGCTTGTTTTCATGATAGAGTTTTCAATTGGTATTTTTGAAAAGATAGTGCAATTCCTGACCAAAGAAATAAAATTAAAGAAACATCTTTCCTACCTGTTGTTTTCCACGTGCTGTAGCACCAGCTAGCTTATGGTCGTCTCTAGTTATAAGCAGGTGTTAAAATAAAGGAATCGGAAACAGTTCAAAGTAGTACTACACCTGGACTGCATGGCTGCAGGTGCATTGCAGCTAATATTTAATTTTATGGTTTAGGAACTGATTTAACGTCAGGTTTAGATCTCTCCAATTATGATGGTGCAGAAACGCTCATAGGTTCCCTGCCACAAAGCTATGCTCTGTAATTCTGTTTCAGAATCATCAACTCTTCTATAGACTTAAGGGATTAAAGCTTACTTTGGATGTGCCTTTATTTTGTGTATGTGAGTTTTTATTCCTGGAAAAGTAAGTGTGTAAACATCCAATGTAGCGATTAGTTTAAGAGGGAGAACAGAAAAAAATTAGCCAGCAGTTAGAACAAAATAGCTTAAACAGTAAATAAAATAAACAGACCTGGAGTAAATCCAAGCAGGACAGCAGGGAACCGGTTCAAACTGCATCAAACCACATACTTTGAAATGGTAATGTTAAGAGCAATAGTTTATTTAGAGATTTTTTTAATAGTATTTTTAATGAATTTGCATTTTTGTTAGGGTGGTAAGGAGCCAAAATTAAAACTAGTCCAATTGCTTTCTCTGTTTGTTCTTGAATCCTGTAGAAGTTACTACTCTGAGAGCCATAAAGGGTTTCAGGATTTTTGCAACAGCTGTTTTAGCTCTTCTATCTCTTTGCACAGGATGATGACTCTCAAAAGAGTTAGATCAGTCTTTCCGGTTTTAATTTTTTTTTTTTAATTAAATCAGATAATGAAAAGAATAAACTTTGTAATATATTCTGCAGAAAAGAAGTGTTAATATCTTCTACTTAAGTATCAATCTAGCTAGCAACTCCAGGGCTGTGGAGAATAGACAATAGTTCATGAGAAATGTTTATTCACTAAGATTGCAATTAAAATGGCAGAAAGACTATTCAATATATTGTGTAGATCACCTCACGAAGATCTAAATCTGACCAGTGCCTGGGTCACAGGACAGTAGATCAGAAGTCCAGCATCTCTCTCTCTCTGTCATTAGCACATCCTTTTTGGTCTAGAAATAACGATTCTTAACAGATACAAGGACTTTTGAAGCTCATAATTTTGACATGCTGAAAACAACCGTGCTTTGTTAGAAAATGTTTAAACTTTTTTGAGAGTAAAGTCATAATGCCATAATGCCTTTTCCTGTTCCTAAAACAAACAAAATATTTGGTTCAAATCATAAACTTCCTATTTGTAAGTTCTTCTGTTTTAATAGAGGGTCTTTTGGTTACTGGTTTTTCTTTGGAGTAGACATCACTCACTTAGCAACACTTGATCTTGTTTTTTGAATCCTAAACAGCTAGTCTGTAAGTGCTGCCCTGAGTGCTGTCCTTGGAGAGACCCTACAAACCTGCCTGTTTTCAGACCACAGCAATCAGCACACTGTCCAGAGCCCATGCCCTAAATTTCTCTCCCATGAGTCCAGGGTCCCAAAGCTTCTGCAGAGCTTTATTTTTGCAGGCCTGTGCTTTGTTGCTGTTCAATGGCTGCTGCTTGGGACTATGGAGATTCCACTGGAACCAAGTCCCAGGCCTCTGTGTCTGTGGCTGCCGGAGGATTTGTCCACACCGCATTCAGGGCCTTAACCACGGCAAAGTCTTTGTACAGCCAGATTAGCTTTTACCCAGTGGGGCAGGTACTGCAAGTAGGCAAGTCTTGGTGTGAGCTCTGTGCAGCCTTCTTTGTGATGCTCCTGAGGCAGGGGCTTTATATCAGAGGTGGCTGGTTTAAAATAGCAGTTTTCAAACTTGGAGTTAGGGATGGATGATAGGACGCAAAATATATCTTGGGTGGAGCAGTGGAAATCCCAAAATATATGCTCTTACGCATGTTTCTTTCCATCACTTTCCCCCACCCTTCCCAGTCCCCTCTTGGCAGTCACGGAGAGTGTTCCGTGTATTTTGAGCCAGTGGCTGCTCTATGCCAGAGGAAGCCTTCCCAATGGAGCCTGCACTGACCCGGTCAAGGCCCGGTGACAGTGGATTATAGATGGAGCATGTAATTATCCTATGGGTATTACCTAAAACAATTTTTAAAGAAGTGATACTTGTTTATCTGGAGTGTAGTGGCTCGAGGTAGAAGAGGGTTGGTCCAGAGATGTGGGGAGCTTGCTGTTGCCTTGAGCAGTACAAAAGGGGAAGAGCTGCTGCTCAAAGTCAGACTGTGAGTCTGTGAAGTTGGACCAGAGCCAGATCAATAGGCATGGCAGGAGCTTTGCTTGCTGTGGGCAGGGAACATGGAGCCAGAGGGAAGGCAGGGAAAGCATTAGTGCTAAAACAGGTGAGGGGGAAATTCAAGGGATGGGATTTTGGGATAGGCAGAACATGAGGGGTGTGTGGGCAGAGACCCACTTCGTTGCAGGAATAAAGACAGCATGTCTGAGAAAATACTGTCCTCCAGTTTATTTGGATATGTACTTGGTGTGTATCTGACCCCTTGCAAACACAGTGTAGAGGACTCTGGAGGCTGCGGTTTTGTGAACCGAAGTCTGGTGACAGCAGTAACATGTGAGGGCTCTCAACCCCTCCACTGGGTCCTCTGCTGTGCCACAGCTGTGCTTGGGGTTGTTTGCATGGCAGTGCTGTGAACCAGCTGGTGGGTTTTGTTTAGCCTGGACAAGCTCAGGTTTGCAGCGCTGGCCCAGCCGAAGCAGCAGTGTGGCAGGGAGAGGACCGAGGGACACAGGAAGGTTGTGTCTAAAACCTGGCACTTGCCTTCAGTGGTTTATGCCTGAAGCCATTCATTGGGCTGAGACCCTGCAGCAGTACCTCCAGAGTCGCATCAGGCATTACTTATCACCATTAAATGCTTGTTACAAACTCCAGTGTTCTCCTGCTGGCTGGTGACACCTACCTCCATACACCTCTCACAAGGCAAATTCATGCTCCTATCTGTCGCTTTCCATTCCTATATGGAAGGGAGCACCCAACATTCATCAAAAAAAGAATGACAAAAACCAGAAGCATCCAAAAGAAGCTCATGAAGTTTTATGAGTGAACTACACACTCAGCATAGAAATTCATATCTGTTTTGCCCCTACCCTGTAATAGTAAGAGGAATAATAAAAGAAAGGAGGGAAGAAAGAGAAAGGGAGATCAGATTGGAGAGGAAAGGAGATCTGCAGTCCTGGATCCAGCCAGGGGACACATCACCAAGGCTTTGTTGGGGATACCTTCTTAGGTAAGTTTTCCCCACACTGGGATTAGGCTTCTCACTCTTATAGATGTGTAAGCATCCATAGTCTGTTCTTCTGGACCTTTCTGGAAATGGGGGTAGCTTTGAGGGTCTTTTGGTGGTCTTGATCCCCCTCTACTGGACTTGCCTGCTCCTTGACCCCCTTCCTGTGCCTACACTGTTTTTGTGTTGTGTGGTCTCCATGGACCAGAACAGGGAAGTTGGCCCCAAAAAGGTGCCGGCCTACCTCTGCACATGCCCCCTTCCCAGCCACATCCTCTTCTAACTTGCCTGCTTGAATGGTTGTCAGTGTTTGAGGCATAGCAGCACATTAAATCCTTATTGTCCAGGATTCTACACCATCTCTATGGCCAGCCAGCAGCAGTAGATGTCTGGAGATGGAGTTCAGCTAGAAGCAAGGGACAGTGTGTCCTTTCTACCCTCCTATGGTGGCATGTGCAGAAGGAAGTGGAGTGGTCTCATCCTGGCTGTTTGGATGACAATGCTCTCCTTGTTAAAGCAACTGATTGCCAAGCCAAAGTGATTTATCATGAGAAATTGTTCTATCCTGAATAACTTAATTAGTGTTTAAATTTTGTCTTTTGTGGGTGAAAGTGTCATGGTGAGATTTGTACTGTGTTTTTATTCTATAGCTTTATCTTTTTTACAAAGAAGGTGTACTCAACGGGAGAAACGATTCCCTATGGATGTGGCAATGAAGATAAAAGATGGATGTGTGTTTGTCTTTTGCAATGCAAAGCAAGAACGGCCCTCTAGTGGTCACGTCTCTAAAAAAAGCGATACGGGGAATTTTCTTCATCTTACCCAAGCAATATTGCAATAATTGCTTTCTCCAGGGCACTCTAGCAAGGAAGACATGCATGATAAAAGTTTTTCCCTTCTCCTTGACATTCTCGTGCTTCTAGACTGAGTAACTAAGATAATATTTGCAATTTAGTAATGTAATTGGCAACTTCAGACTGTGCATCTGGGGAGCTTTCACTTAACTGACTTAACTGCTCACGTTAATAACGACGGCAATTATTTATTGAATAATAGGCTATTGGGTTTCTTAAGTAGCTAAAGCACTGAGCTGTAGAACAAAGACTAGCATAAATTACCATCAACTATATGACACAGTTTGTTCCTGAAACCACAAAATTATGCCTTCATTTTGTTCACTTTTATGTAATTATCTTTTTTCTTTTTGAATTCTTCTCAACAGCCCAGTGACTTCTCAGTATCTCTAAAGGCGTCGGGGAAGAACAAACATTTCAAGGTGCAGCTCGTGGACAATGTCTATTGTATTGGGCAGCGACGCTTTAATACTATGGATGAGTTGGTGGAACACTACAAAAAGGCTCCCATCTTCACCAGTGAACACGGGGAAAAGCTATATCTTGTGAAAGCACTTCAGTGACATTGAAGATGGACTTGGCCACCTGGGCCTCTTATACTTACAAGCCTTAGGTCCTAAATTCACTTTTATAGAGCAGAGCAATATCTGAAGCAGGCTTAAGGAATAGGCTCTTTCTAAAGTGTTTGCTCTGTCAGTTGCTGTTTGTCCTTTTTTTTTTTTTCGTTTGCCTCTCTTTGTGTTCCAGTTCTGTTAACTTCTGACCACCTCTCTTCAGGTTGAGAGTTTCCCTTGGGTGGCCGTGGCGAGCACTCACCTTCCCGGCAGAGTTCAAAACGCCCCTCTCCTGTGTACGTTTACATAGTTAGCTCAGATCGAGGAGGGGCGTTTTCAATTCAAAGCAGTGTTAATCTGTTCAGACTGCTCACGCAGGCAGAACTCTCTGTTCAGAGACATCGGGCACAGTTTGAATGCACTGAAGCTGCAGCTGCTTAAGTGAGAGAGAGTAGACATAACAGTTGTGGCTGTGAGTTCTGTAGCTATATCGCTTACCGAGTAGGATAATACAAAACCTCCTAGTTCCTAGAAGCACTCTTTACACTGTACTCTGCTATTACATTGCCTCTGACTCTTTGTAAAGAGTACACTAATTAAAAGCATTTTGTAATAGTACTTCTTAAACTACTATGGTAAGATTGTAGTAAAAGAAAACTAGTGTATTTTGGTCTGTAATTGCAACAAAGAGAAATTTTATTTGAAAGTTGATTACTAGAGAAAGAATAATTGAATTGTAAAGGCTGAATGTTTTGGTAATCTACAACCAAATGTGCCATCCACATAATGCTTTTTCCTCTTGCCCTTCTGCTTGTTTGAATTAAACGATTATGTATTTAATTCTCAAAGTAATATGTATCTGTAGCTGATTGTTGACACTAATACAGAAGATTAATAAAAACTGATCTTGGGACAGGGTGGGGCGGGCTACCAACACTATATATATATTTGCTTTACGAAAAGAAATCTTTGGGTTTTACAGAGGATGGTGTGGTTGGTAGGAAGAGACACACAGAATGTTTATGAAGAAAATGCATTTTTCTCTTTTCTTTACATTTAAACTCCTTTATGGTTTAAATATACAGTCTTTAGATGGCACATTCCTGAGATTGAAGAAGGGATCATGGGATCTCAAAATCTTGCATACTCAGTTTTTTGGATATTGTAATAAAAAAGGTATTACGTTATGATGGCGTACTGGATTTATCCTTGGGTGGTAATTCTGGTGTTACTTTAGCAAGGTGAAATAGAGTGAATAACAAATTTGTTCATCTTGGAATTTGTGTGGCCTAAAAAGGAAACATCTGTAACTGCAGAGGATGGTTGTGATATGAAATAGTGTCTAATGAGCTCTGTGTTTCTTCTTTCTGTGATAATTAAGTCCGTTCATAACTTTAATGAAAACCACAAGATGGACCTATTTCCTGGTACCTCTTTGCTATTAAAACACATACCTTTACGTGTTCTGTATTTCAGCCAGTAGTAGTACAACTACCTCTGTGCATGACTGCTGTGCAGGTTAAGCAGACACCAGCACAGCCTGACTCGCTCTGGGGTAAATCATGCCACTGCCAGGAGACTGCACTGGCACCTTTGCAAATGAACTGCAGTCTTGCTCAGATCCGAAAGGCAAGTACAAGTTTTGAAGTTCTACACATGTGCTATTTTCCCACCACTCTTGAAATCATATTTCTGTAAGGTTTTCTGAATTGACAGCTTGTATTTGAATTAAAAACTGTATTTTTTCTGTACGTGCATTAAGTAAAATTTGGGTAGTGACGCTTGTGCTTGGTAAAGCTTAATGAAGGAAGGCTGTGATTCAGAGCAATCCAAAATGATCATGCGTTATCCTGAAGAGCACCTACCCATGACCGTCTTCTGAGAAGACAGAAGTTTTCCGTAGGAAGCTGGTGAGAAGTACCAGTTGCTTACAGTCTGCCTACAGAAAGACTCCACAGTGGGCTCCTTCTTAAACTTCATGAGTGAATTCTGCAGAGAATGTAGGGGTTTGCCTTCTAATACCTATTTTTTTCTTTAGGTGAATCTAAGCATGTACTGAGTATAGCAATAACATGATGAAAGTCAGCCATATGTTGTATGAGCATTTTCAGGTTTGAGTGAATTGCTGTTCAGTCTCATTGTCTCATTTGAAGAAACTATATATGGGAATAGTTTACCTTTTCAGTAAACTGATTGATTACCCTTTCATGATCCTTGTTCATTTTTTTTCCTGAAATATTCCCTGTATTTCCTATTTCAGGAGCCTTCATATGCCTCTTTCAATCTTTTTTCACTTTTTTCTAGTCTGTTTTTACAAGCTTTTACAAGGGGTTCCTAACCCCTTTCTAGTCTTAATAGCTTAGAACTAAATCAAATAGGTATATAAATGAAGGTTTTACTATATACTTTAATGGATTGGTCAAATTTTTTTTGCTTGTTTTTGTTACCTTGTTCTCTGTAAACAGCTTCTGTGTCTTGAGGTGTAAATTGTTAAAGTATTTTTTTTTGGAAGCAGTTAGTTAATTTATGACCTGTAAATGACTAGCTCAAAGTAATGTTTGGGGGTTTTTTAAGTCTCTTGTGGGTTTTGCCCATGCTGTATTTTGTCAGCATGCTCTCCATTCAACAGGCTCATTAATAGTTCTTCAGTTGTTCCCATCTTTATTAATTGAGATACGTTTGTACAAATTTTGCCTCCTTTTCCTCCTGCCCTTTTGATCTCAATTGTTAGACTTGGCCTAAGATTTAATAATCTTCAGTACTAACTGCTTGATAAAGGGGCAGTAGACATGGATTTTATTTTTATTTTCCTCTTTTATACACACCTTTCAACTGTTTGTCTAAACCTCACCCTTATTTTTTGACTACTTAGAGCCTCTTTGTCAAAGCTTGGAGGGTGGGGGATTTTTTTTAATATGAGTGGAGTCATGGTGACCTTAGTTTCTTTGCCTGCAGTATTCATTAAAGGCTCAGATAATTTCTGATGGAGTAGAAGTGGTGATTTTTCTTTATGGTGTTCAGTCTGGCTTTTCCCATCATACCTGGTTCATACAGGTACATAAGTGTACTTTTAAGTATTATTCCTGTTCAGCTCTTAATGTTTTGTTGCCTTGCTGATGTCTACAGAGGAATGTGAAGGACTTGTCTGAATCCATAACAGTTGCTGTACTTTCCACACAGTGGCAGAAATTTGAGATCTATGTTTATAATTTTAGCTACGGGAGCTTACTGACGAGCTCCCACTTGAAGTTATCTTGACTTTTGGTGGTATCACCCCTTTTGGGTGATCCACATATTAGGTGGGGACAAATTAGTAAAGGATTAATATAAGAGTGAACTGAGAACATGCCAGGTAAACTCACATGGATCTACTGTCTTATAAAAGCAAAGGATTTGCTTGGTCTTTGCTTTTGAGGAGAGAAGAGGCAACATGCAGTTGGGTGTTTAACGTCAGTGTGGCCTGCATGAACAAACTAAAGTCCCACACTTGAATGATTCTGCTTAGTGTTCTCTATTCAGATCTTCTTATCTCATAAATGTATATTAAATTCTTAAAGTTTACAGCTGTTCTTCCAAACCTTTATTGTAGCTTTTCTGTACTATAAAATTTGGTGTCTGGTTTAATGGTTTCACTATGGGGAAATAGAGATCTTTCACACTTAGAAGGGTAACTGCTGTTGTAACACAAGGTTGAAGTACTTTTAAAATACCACCATACAATTTCACCTATAAAAATTAGTCAGATTTTTGCCTAAATTATTAATCAAAAACTAGAAAATTGATTACAGTTCTTTTGAATTAGGTCGGGCAATTTACTTGGCCAAAGATACTACATAACTGTAAGGGCTTTCATTTCTTAAACTAGTTTAATTCAATGCTTTAGAGGTAAATGAAACTTGTGCAATCTGTACAATCTGAATCTGACAAGTTCTGTTTCCTTACTCCTGTGGGATGGGATGACTCATTTTTAAATGGAAACTTGTTAACATATTTAAAATTATAAGCTGTGAAAGTTTTATTGATAAAGTAGCTCTGAGCTCTTAAAATCCACTAGGAACTGTGAACCTTCTATTCCGTTCTTTTCAGAACACTCAAAATTCAGTGCCTTTTTTATGAAGTGGAGAAGTGTAAGCCAGCAGGAGTACAGGGTGCAGAGTCCTGAAGACTCTTACAGATCACCTGTACCACATGAATGAAAGTTTTTAGAGTAAAAGTAGGATACAAGTAGATGTTGCCGTTCATTCATGCTTTTGAGTAACAAGTAAATCAGTTGTGCAGTACTCTTCTGGAAGAGGATACTGCAATTGCAACCCAAATGTGCACCAGCTTTAGTATGTGATAACAATGCCTAATGCACGTATGTTCTTGTGCCAGTGACGTGCAAAAACAATAGCTTACTGTATTCTCTAATTTAGGTGGGTGTTCATATCTGTAGCTGTTGGATATAGTTACAGTTTGTTGGAAAATCTAATACACAGAATGTTTTTTGACCTAAGTTAACTTAATGTGAAAAACAACATATAGAGTATACTTAAATCTGTAGTATTTTCTGCTCCTTTGCATGCTGCTGGAACTCTATGCTCTTTTTGTATTTTAAGATGTAAAATTTTTTTCTGTCATATTCTTAGTGTTTCTTTTCTTCTGAGAAAATAGGTTGTTTCCCCTGTTGTTACTTGAACTATCCACCCAGGCTGATACAGAAGCTGACTAATAGAAGTGGCATGTAGCCACTGACACATTAGACAAGTTTTTCCTTGCATTTTCTTTCCCATGTGGTAATATTAAATGTTTAAGAGTGGGAGGTTAAATAAAAAGAAAGAAAAAAGAAGACTCTTTAACTTGACAGGTTATCTTCAGCAGTGGGAGTCCACAGTTATGAGGAAAGAGTAACAGGTAAGAAATGTTGTTTTCTCTTTTTTAATTAAATTTAGTTTGGAATTTAGCTTGGCATCATATGGCACGAGTGCATGAAGTAATACAAAGGTTAACAAATTAATGCTGATTTAGTCCATCTTATTGAAGGAATGGTTCAATGGATAAAATCATTAATCTCAATGTCCTACTCTAAAAAATAGTAGTCATCCTAAAAAGAGGGGAGAACTGGCATTTTGGGGACTTTTTTGTTGGTGGTGTGGATTTTGTTTTGATTTTTGAGGGAAGATTTCAAAAGAGGTGTCTTGCTCCAGTTTTCAAGCCAGATTTTGCTTCTGAGCTTCTTCCCAAAAAACATCTCCTGGGTGTCAGCCAGGCCACAGAGAATATGTTAACTGGAATTATTCTCCCAGCTGTAATTGAAACTGATGGTGAATAATGGGCCACTTTTTTTTTTTTAATTTTTGATCTCCATTAGATTGGATGCATACATTTATATGACAATTAATTAGTGGGTTCTGTGGGTTACTGACTTAGTTTTTCACCTGGGTTCAACTCTCTCAAGTTAAAATAAGTTTGATGACTTTTTTTTTTAATTCCTTTTTATGTCACAGAACCAGTAGTGCATTCAGTGCAATTATAATTGGTAATGCAAAGAAGTCCTTCAGTTGTGGGCAGCTGGTATGTTTGGAATACTAAGTCCATAGATGATGATGGTGATAATACAGCCATAAAGAATTGCGGGTAAGGGTGCCAGCAGACAGTCAGAGAGAACAGGCTCTGCGATCATTAGGCAAGTATCTTGATGGTTTCTCTTTGGAGAATTAGGATGTTTATTTTCATTTGAATATACACAGCTAATTCGTAGAAGTTAAACTTAACCCTTTTTTGGTGTACAGTGTGTATATACCTAAGTAAATTCCAGGAATTAGCACTGTAGGAGAGAATGTGAATGTTGAGGCCCCAAGAAAATTAAGGGTACTGATGTTTGTGACAGCTTTCCTAATGAAAATCCTTCTAGGTTTATGTGTCCTCATTTGAAAAGGAGATATCTGCCAAGGAGGGCAGGAACCCTTCTGGAATGGAAAGAATTACCCCTTCCCCTGACTTATTGTGGGTTTGAAAATTACAAGGCTTTTAAGCACAAATGTGGGAAAAGGAATAACAGTTCTTTACTTGAAATATATATATATATGTATATAACACAGCAGAACAAACAACAACAATAACCACGACAAACACCAGTAACAGACTCCCCGCCTGTCACCTGGTTTCCCGCGGTGTAGCTCTGGCCACACCCGGGTGGGGACGCTGGGGAGGCAGGGAGGCTGCAGTCCAGTTGGGCGGTGGGTGGGTGCAGTCAAGGCGGAGAGCAGTGGTCCTTCGGAGGTCCTGCAGCTCCCTTGGATCTACTGAGACAATGCCGAAAAGTGTGTGCCAGGGTCCAGGCAGGCTTCATTATATTCCCGCAGGAATGTCCTTGTACCTCCCCCAGGGCAGAGCATTTCCCAATGGAATGATGAGATAAGACAGTTTGGGAGGCTCTGGGTGGTTGGGTCGTTCCAGCTGCCCATTGTCCATGATGGCCATTAACAGAGATGGCCTCCTCAGGATGGGTGTGATTATTGGTGGTGCTGTCTGGGGGAAGCTCTCCCAGCTCTGTCTCTTGTGAAGACAAGGGGACCTTACCTCACCACAGGGTTTCCTTATCTTATCTAGCACCCAGCTTGCAGTCCAAGGAGCCAAGCATGCACTGGGCAGTTGTTGGAAACAACCTGTCATTAACAGCTCATCAGGGCTGATGCAGATGGGGTAGAATACTCTTCATTCCCATACTGAACCCAGGACATTATGTTGCAGTGAAAAGTGGGGTACAGCTTCATGTTACTTGGTTTTGCACTGGCATCAGCCTGACTTTATGCTGCCATAACCTGTCTCCATGAAAGACAGGGTAACTGTGATTATAAGAGATTTCCATAATGTCAGGACTCTTCTGCAACTGGGTTGGGCTAAGCATGGAGTGCAATGTGAAGAGAAGAACAAGGTATTGAAGGACCCACCAGGAATGGGTGGGTGCCAGAGAGAACTCATTAAATGTAGTTATTTTTGTCCTTTGTCCATACTGATTCAACAGTGAATGCTGACATTATCAGTGTTTGATGTTTTGTGTTAATAAGACTTAAGAGTTGTTTCTTGTGCTAACAGGTAACTTTGATCAGGAATGCCACTTCTCTGGCTTGTCGCTGTGAAATTGTTCTGCTGTGAAATTCAGAATGGTTGAAGAGAAATTATGTCTTCTTTTTAGATGGCATTTCTGATGCAGTCTATAACCACACCTATGTTGTCAGCCTTCTGATGCTTTTTAGTGTTACCTGTTCTGTAAAAATGAGAAGTCTGAGCACGTTTCAAAAGTTACCAATCTCAGCTCAGTCCTTTGCCGTGTGGTGTGCATTAGATTACCAGTCATGGGCACCTTGATGGCAATATCCCGTATTGTTTAACAGTGGTTTTGAAGGCTTGTCTCCCTAAATTAACATCCGATTTGTCTTTTTTTTTTCCTTCGTTTGACTATTTTTTCTTTCCACTTTTTCCTCAGAAATGCAAATGCATCTGTCTTTGGCAGTCTGGAGACTTCCCAGGAAGTCTCCTGGTCCTTGACTGCTGTTCTGCAACTTTGTGGATCATTTGGAACAGTGGCATTTCCATCCAGTATTGGCTTCTTGGGAAATAATACTCTTCTTGATGAGTTATGTGATCCCATGGTGGAGAAATAAGAGCCAAAGGTGCTTTCCTACTTCATGGTAATTCCGGGAAGCACTTTGTGCTGATAGACTGAACTCTATTCTTTAGAAAAGAAACAAAAGAAAGAGGGAACAGCCTACAGTTTGTGTTTAAATAGAATAGCTCTGCAAATGCTTGCAAATTGCTCTAAAACTGTAATAATGGAGGAGGTCATTATATATAATGCAATGTCAGGAGCTACTTTGGTTACTGATGCAAAGAGGAGATTGCTTTCCTCAGCATTAGCAGTACACTAATTCTGCAATAGTCTTAGAATTTCTGAAGAACAAACCCAACCACCTTCAAGAGCATATCTGAAATCAAGCTGTGCATACTACAGATCTGAATCTTTGAGGGTAGGGCACCACACAGTCACCTAGCTTGAATTTTTGTTATTTTCCTGTTAACTGCAATGATTTTACTTTTATGATGACTCAGATTAATCATTTTTCTTGTGTTTTTGCTAGTGCAGTTGCATGTGGTCCGGCATAGTTTTCAATGAAGCTGTTTGAGCTTCCAGGAATCCTGCTTGTCCTGTGCATTATTCATCTGCACTGCCTTCCTGCCTCATTTGCACTTGGTCTCCTACTCTGCCTGTTTCCTTTTCTCACCTGTTTTCTCTTGTGCCCTAAAGCTTCTTCAGTTTTTCATCTCCTTCTTCTTGTCTTCAATTATCTCTGCTCTCCCTCCATTTTCAACCTTTAATATTTAGAACCTACCTAATGAACAGGAATGATTGCTTTGCTTCACACTTCTCCCTTATTTACTCAGGTTGCAGAAGGAGCAGGCCACCTCCCTGTGTGGAGCTATATTTGTGCTGTGGGAACATCAAGGAACAGGCCATCAAGCAAATAACTGTATTGCCTGAGCAAACCTGTTCTTTTTCACAGCGGTGGTTATCGGGGACTATAATCCCCGCTTGAATCAGCAGCTTGACTTGGGGGCTGCAGTGTGTGTGTGTTCTCACTGTGCAAGGCTTGGTGCTCAAACAGGCTAAGGGGCTGCAATTCTGGAATGGGCAGTGGAAAAATACATGCTCAGTATTTCTGCATATTTACCCCAAATGCCACACAGAGCATGCTTATCAAAACGGGGCAGTGAAATTCTTACGTTGGTATTTGAGAGTCATTGCCCATCCCTCCTTTCTTGCTTGCTGAAGTTTCTCCTTCTTGACCTACTGGATGGTGTTTTCCAGTACTGAACAGAGAGAATAGCAAGGATTCCTCCAAGAGAGTTGCAATTCAGCAGTAGCAGATTTTGAGACCTGATTTGTTTGAAGTGCATTGATGTATATTTAGGCTAATACAGTGGAGTTGTTATACTGTATATAACTATAGCACTGTGTTATAGCTGTAAATGCCAGTTTGTGCTGTTTATTGGGACTGCTGTAATTATAGTGTGTGCTGTAAAATCTTCATTCAAAACCTGGTATCATAAACAAAGCCCTTTAATTTAAAAAAAAAAAAAAGTTGCCCCCAGCCCACATACAAAAGGAAGGAACAACTCGAAATGAAAAGAGCAGCCTAAATAATTGTTTTGCACTGTACAGTGATGATGGAGAGCAGACAAAGAGCATACACTGAGGAGCCATGGAAATGAAGCATCATAAAAGGACTGGTGCCAGCGCTATTGGGAGTGCTCACCCACACGAATGGAGTGATGCATATGTTGGCACCAGTGAGCAGGAGTGGAGTTCAGAATAGTGGCATGAGGCGTTTGTTAATGGACTGGGCTTTGCAGGCCCAGGCCAGAGGAACTTTGGTTTCATTTGAAAGAAGTTCATGCTTATTCTCCCAAGATGCAGAGATGGGATATAAATAGCAGTGTACTTGAATAAGCAGTCTGTGGCAGGAAATGAAGACATCTAAGAAACCCCCTTTGTCCCAGATAGTTGTGTGTGTGTGTGTGTGTGTGCGTGTTTACTTTCCCTCCATTTAAAAGACTGATTCAAATTTGATTTGTTCCAGAACTACCTCACTTCTCCATTCAGGATCAGTGCAAGCCTTTCCGTAGCAGACTTATCACTGGGCAAAGGTTTGATTACACTTGAGCATGAGTGTAGACTTGTCCTAGACTGCACATGGGTGCCTAATCCTTGGCGAGTTCAGTGCCCTAGGAAGCCAGAACCAGTATTTGAATAATTTTAATTCAATATTTAGTTTCATAATTGCATTGAAACTCCTCTGCTCGTTTCCTTCCCCACCACAGAGGTGGCTTGGGGACATTGGCTTCTGCAATCCATTTTGCAGCCCTGATACTTGTGCAAATTGTTTTCAACTTTTAAGTCTGATACTTGGGAAAAAAACCCTTGAATCTGCTTCTCCTCACAACAGCCTTTCCCACTGAATTTGAAAAACGCCTGCACTTATGTAGTCATACCCATGCCAACCAGGGAACCTGGTTACCCACTGCCATAGGATGAATACGTTGTCTGGCATCAGCATCCAGAAAATACAGGATTGCTCCGTCACCAGTGGAAGAACAGTATGAGGCTTATCTGTTGAGACTGCCTTTTCACATCAGCATGCATATGAGTTGGATTGGGAGCTGATGATGTGTAAAGCGTGATGAGGTGAGGTAAAATATGGTATATGTCAATTCTGAATCATCTCTTTCCAATGAAGAGATCTTAATGACTGTGCTGGCCCTCCTATAATTATACGGTTGTAATAGTAGACTTCCAGTACACACATATTAGGAGGATGCAAGGCCTTAAAAGCACTGACTCATTGTGGTGCTTTTGTTTCTAAAACAAGAGAATATAATCGTTGCAAAAACAGTGAATCTGGACTAAAATACACCTTCCTTATTAGTGGTATTGGCTGATCTGATCTCTTAGCTGGTTCCTCATCATTCCATGTGGGGCCTTGTACTTCTGGGTGGGACCCATCTCTTCCCAGTCAGGATGAGTGCAAGTGAGTTATGAACTCTCAGCAATGGTGCTCTCAACTAATCCTTCCCTGGGCTTTCAGCTGTTGTGCTTCCTGGTGATGAAAGCCATCTTTTGCTGGCCTGAAAAAGAATGCAGAGATATTTTTCCAGAAGCCTGGATCTGTATCGGCAGAAATTAGGAAGAACAGTCTTGAAATTATGATAAATTGTGATCTAGACAGCTATAGATTTTTATGCTCATCTAAGATGATAGACAGCTACTGAAAAAAATAGGAAATGTTAATGAAGACATTTCTTTCTCTGAATGTCATTCACCCTTTCTGTAAATCTTGTCCTTTCCAGGTAGGGAAGTTTGACAGTGCTTCCTCCCCTCCAGATCTTTTCCCCTGGAACTCAGGAAACTGGCCAGTCTTGGTACTGTCTTCTGGTAAATGCTTACAACTTGCACTCACCACATGTTTTGACTATACAGGCTTGTTAACACATTTCAGCAAGACTCGTATGTCATTAAGCAAGCACAGACACAAAATCACTGCCCCTCAGTGATGCTGCCTGTACTGATAATCGCATGTGTATTTTATCTGGCACCCTGATTGTTAGTTTGAGAATGTTTTGGGTTTTAATGGGCAGTGGCCATGAACTGAGATGCAGAAAAAGGAAATTATTTGCAAAGATCCTCACAACATTATGCAATAACCACAAAGAGGCTCAACACGTATTTTAGATGTTCTGTAAGGGCTTATACCAGGGCAGGCTGAAATTTAATGGGAAGATCAAAATTACTAGACTTGGCTTTGAATCAAACTAATACAATTCATTTCTTACTGACTTTTGTTTGATATCAGGAAGCATTAAGGCACTTGCCCTTATGATTTTGAGGTGTAATTTTAGAAGATATATGGGATCAAAAATGTTAACTTGTGTTCCAGAGCATCTGACTGAATTATATATTTGTTTTCTAAACTATGATAGGTGAGGCATATTTACCAATCTTGCTAAAAGGATAAAAAGTGGAGATGGTGCCAAATCTGCAAAGAAAATCTCATATGAAAGGGGATTTCATGCTTACTTCAGTATGAACTATTGCACTGTTCTTTAACTGAATCTGTCTTCCTTAGTTTTCTGCTGTAGAATTACTGTGGCTTTTCTCAGATTTTCTGGTTATTAAAATTTAGCCCTCCATCTTCAGGGCTCCCTTTTCTAATGTTAGTTGATCCTAGCTAGGGGAAAGTAGTTTAAGTGATACATATCTTTTTACTGGAAAAAACCTTAATAGTAAGATTTTAAAGTATATTATCCATCTTCTGTACTTAGAAACCTCAAGTTGGAATAGAAAAGAATGCTATTGTTTCCTTAATTTATTTCACCTTTCAAATAATGTTCTAGCTCTCCAAGGAACACTGTCGTATTGCCATGCCTGTGCACTTGGACTTTACATTCCCATCCCATAGAGATTTTGCAAGTTTTCTTCATCTGTAATTAGCTAGTATTAAAAATTAAATTCTGGATGTCTCATAGAATCACAGAATGGTTTTGGTTGTAAGGGACCTTAAAGTTCATCTAGTCCCAACCCCCTGCCATAGGCAGGACAGCTTCCATTAGACCAGGTAGCTCAAAGCCCCGTCCAGCATGGCCTTGGACACTTGCAGGGATGAGGCATTCACAGCTTCTCTGGGCAACCTGTTCCAGTGCCTCTCCACTCTCACAGTAAAGAATTTCTTCCTGATGTCTAACCTAACTCTACCCTCTTTCAGTTTAAAGCCATTCCCCTTTGCCCTGTCACTATGTGAGAAGTCCCCCTCCTGCTCTCTTGTTGGCCCCCTTTAAGTACTGTAAGGTCTCCCCAGAGCCCTCTCCCGGCTGAGCAACCCCAACTCTCTCACCCTGTTTTCACAGGAGAGGTGCTCCAGCCCTCTGATCAAGTTTGTGACCCTCCTCTGGACTCTCTCCAACCGGCCCATGTCTGCTCTGTGCTGGGACCCCGGAGCTGGATGCAGCACCCCAGGTGGGGTCTCACAGGAGCAGAGCAGAGGGGCAGAATCCCCTCCCTCGCCGTGCTGCCCACGCTGCTTTGGATGCAGTCCAGGACACAGTCAGTTTTCTGGGCTCAAGTGCATATTGCCAAATCATGTCCAGCTTTTTGTTCACCAAAGTACTCCAAAGTTCTTCTGCTCAGGGCTGCTCTCAATCCATTCTTTGCCCAGCCTGTATTTGTGTAGAAATATACTTTCCTCCAGTCTTTTGGAATTGCAGAGGAGACGGTGTCATGTATATTCCGAGTTTTCAGGAGTTGTCTTCAGGATAGTCACTTGTTGCACCATTGTAGTGAAAAACTTTATCAATGTGTGAATGAGCTCAAAAAGTAGACTAGGGATAGTTGTTTTCAATTCCTTCATCTCATGTGTTTTGATGTTTATCTTTGTGCTGGTATAGCAATACAACGCAATTGAAGCTAAAGTTTGGCAGTTTGTTCCTCTTGGGTTCTCTCTCAGCTCCTTGTCCTTGCTGCTTAATGATGTTCCTTTCTTCTCTACTGGCTGGAACTGGCTGGATTCACAAGCTTAATATTGCAGTAATTACTCTGGAATTCATTATGAGAAGTTTAGTGTTGGAGGTTGTATGCTTTAAAGAGCAGTGAGTTTCCAGGCAGGGGTCAGGTCCTGACAACTGCTTGCAGAAGGATTTAGTGAGGTTACACCTGTTTATCTGCTGCAAGCTGGTCTTTTTTTCCTTTCTCTTGCTGCCATTTTCCCACGTCTTCAGTGATTCACAGCCTCCTACACTGCAGTCCTTTGGGACTGCCAGAGATGACATCGTTACTAGTTGATGTTTCTTGAATGACCCAAGTTTTCCTTGTAAACTCATTCCATCAAGGGGGATGGTGTTAGGCCTCTGGGATGTTTGGGAATTATTTATATTCCACACACTTAAAGGAAGCATGTTCAAAGTGACCTAAAAACTTAAAAGTCTCAAAGGAATCACCAGTTTTCAGTTCTGGGCTCAAAAACATGACTTCCTGAAACGTCCATGCTCTTTTGAATGAGTGTTCTTGCTCCATGATAAGCTCTCCTGTTCACCTCTCCTCTAGTCGTAAGCTCCTCAGTGCAAGCAGGATCACAATCCTGTGAGGATGTGGGGCACCCGTGTCAAACACGACCCCAGTGCTTTCACTGTTGTGCCCTCCTCTTGTATCTGAGTGCTCTCAGTATGTGAGATTTCTCAATCACCCATGAAACTGAAAGCACAACCCTGCACCCTGCTTATGAAACACCATTTTAAAAGCCTCTACACACTTCAGCTTGTCTTCAATGTGTGACAGTCCACCTTCGTGACAGAGTGGTGTGTTTACATTTTCTATTTATGAAAATGATAATAAATCACAAAATATAAGATTACTTCTGTACACTGTATACACCCTTTGTATACTCCCCCCAAAATAGAGGGAATTAAATAAGGAATTAGAAAACTTAATGGTACTATGTATTTTCTGCCATTGGCTTTTTAGAGCTCTTGTTCTTCCACGTGCTTTGCAGCACTGAGAGATATAAACACAGCTCGTCTCTTCCTTTTTCAGCACTGCTTACACAGTGTATCCCTCTGCTACTCAAATTTATTGCCAGAGTTGCCAAGTGGCAAATCACATGGATTCATCACATGAATGGACGTTTGTTCCTGTAAAATTGCTTTGGTGCTGCAAAGCTGTTTCCTGTAGGTCACTGATTTGCTGTCATTCAGGTGATCAGTGATCTTATTCATCATTTCTTTTTGCTGTTGATCTGAGCCACACTTCAGACGGTGAAGAAGGGTACAGAGAATATTCAATATAAATCTGAACTGTGTAATTCTCTCATAAGGTACATGTTGTAAAGAAGGCAGGGAATTAATTCCCCTGCTGCTTCTGCCACAAATGGGATTTAATGTGAACCAAGAAACTTCAGCTGATGTTCCATGCTTTATTGTGTGTCAGGCAAGCCTGGAAACTCTTCATGAGGGCTGTACATGCTCTTGACTGATGAAATATTTCACCCGCTTCAACCGTGGGAGGCTGTTTAATTAAAGGGAACAAGTAGCATGTACTATATCAAACACTTTAATTCTGTAAACTTGGAAATGAGAATTAATAGATGCATGCAGAAGAGTGCTTACAGCGGATTAATGACTGTTGTTAAGCTGGTGATTATTCATTTCCATTTTGAATACGTTGGTCTGAGAATATTCTTGGGATCCAAAAAATTTTAAAATGGAGATTTGGGAGCTTGGGGGCTGGAACTCCAGGACTGAAATGTGTTTCCCTTCAGTGGCACAGCATTAAAACCCACTGTCTGACGCTTCAGGTAACTGTGACTGTCATTTCAACCCTGCACGTGGCCCTGTGACTTTCTGCTCAGTTTTCAAGCATGCCATAATATCGAGGATAAGGTTTAAATGGAACAGTAAGAATAAAGATGTGAAATATTAATAAAAGCCCACTTTCATGCCAATGTTTGGGGGCAAACACAATGAAGTTCACATGGGATGATGTTCACATGGGCTTTGGTGTCATCCTGCTGTCACTGACATCCACAGTCCTCCACCAGTCTCTGAGACTTGAATCAGACCTAGTTTGTCTGGATTATCAGTGCAATCTGCTTGCTCCCATCTTGCTTCGTCCAGAACTGCCTCTGAGTTCTAAGTCTGGGATTTAAAACAAATGGGCAGTATTAAGAGAGATAGATAAGCCCTTTTAAAAAGGTTCCCTGTGAAATGGTATTTGAAGAAAAACTGAACGTGGGGTAGAACAAAAGAAATCCGAGGTACACAAGTGTGAGTTTTTCATGCAGCAGCATGGGGTGGGGCATGAACAAGAAAGATCAGGATGAGGAACAAGCCTCCGTGGATACTCAGAAAGGGAAGAGCATAAAATCAGATCTATTGATTGGCACTGATACAAAATAATGCTTTTCTCTTAAGCGCAACTCTGCTGTCACAGCTGTTTAGTTACAAAAGACATTACCTTAATGCAGAGAGGTCTCTGTGAGCTGCAGGCATAACTGAGCCTGTGACATTCTCAAGCATGGTTAGGCAGACAATTTTTCCTAGTGCATTGTTACATCTGTGTTTTTGTTTCCTGAATGCTTCTGTTAATAGTCAGACTTCCTCAATAGTTACTACTCACGTTAAGTGGTAGGAGGAAGAAGAGTAAAAACCTGGATATTTATGATGGGAGGCTTCTTTCCCCTCATTGTTGCAAAATCATTATTTGATTGTGCAACAAGTGACATCAGCGTGGGGTATTAGAGAAGCACGAAAATAGTACATGAGGGGTTAAAAAGACAATGTAAGTGGCTGTAGAACAGCATCTTCTCTCTCTCAAATAAAATGCTCTCATCCAGTCATCTATCTCAGTCCTCATTAAAGTTAGTGGGAGCCATTCCATTAACTTAAAAGGATATTGGATCAGCCCCAGATCCTCTGTGCTGGGTGTAACGGGCACAGTCGTTAAGCTCAGAGGTGAGCGGAGAGAATTTTATGACTGAAGAGTCTGTGTGAAATTTCAACCCTCTTGAATCCAGTGGTGAAACTCCCATTAACTTCATTAGTGCTGTGATTTTGCCACTAGACTCAGCATGAAGTGAAATCAATGTGGCAAGAAACGGCAGGATGTTTGACAACAGAGATGCTGGCTGTGTTTTACCCATGGCTGGAATGCTGAAGTGTAAACTGGTTTTGCTGTTAAAGTTTCATGCTGCCATTTCAGTGCCAATAGCAGTGAATTGAGTCTGACTGCAGCCTCCTGTCTCATACAGAGAGAAATTCTGGCATGTCACCTGGCGTGGGCTTTCCTTCAAAAATGCTCCCTTGGAAGTTTTCCAGCTTATCCAGAGGTGGTTGTATCTAATATGCAGTGGATAACTGGAATATAGTACACTTCCAGCCAGCAGCAGAGACTACGCCCATAATCCCTCCCCAGGTGGAAGAAAGCATAAAGTGTTCAAATAAAAATAAGGAATTTGGAAGAAAAGAAGCTTTTAAGAAAGTAACGAGCTGCAGCATCCAGCTGTGCTATCTGCAGGGAAATGATATATTTTTGAATTGGAAAGAGATGTGTGTGTGTGTGTAAGAAGGAGGAAAACATGATTGAAAACACATGAGAATGGAAAGGATTTTCACCACACTTTCCTCCAATCTGAGAAGAAAGATGTCGATTATAATAATTGCAGTGTAAGCCCCAGAAATATGCTGCAGTGTGAGGCCAGATCCATCCCTGGAGGGCTTGCAGGCAGAGATGAAAATAAGAAGTCACAGGAGTTCAGGGGTAGGTCAATAAAATGATTTCAGTTTTTAAGCAACCAGGACACGGTTTTCTAGAAAAGGTTGAAAATCTTATTTCCCTAAAGTGGTTGAAGTTGAACTCCAAACCCCAAAGGCTCTTAAAACCCCAGTTGCTTTCTGAAACGTTTGTGGTTATCAATATGTAATCCTAGCCTGTTTCCCAACCTTGGGCTGCCTTTGAAATATTGCTACTGAGAACTGCTGTTGCTCCTCCTCTGCCCTAGCCTGCTCCCTGAGTAGGCTCCAAAATGAAAGGGTTTGTTTTAAGCATGTGCTTCACCTTTTATTTCTACATGCTGTTGTCTGGTATTAGCAGTGCCTTCCTCAGAAGAGATGAAGGTGATGATAACAAGGTGATGCTTAATTGAGGTCACTGCAAGGAGACCTCACCGGCTTTAGGCTGCCTCTATAGCCACCAAAGTTCTCTGTCCTTGAGAGCACCTAGACCCAGGTGCCCCGCTGTAGTGCCTGTGTTTAGATGTGCTGCCTGGGAGTCTGACTTCTCCTGGGGTTAAATGGTTCATCCCTTCAAATACTACTTTATTGGTAATGCCAATATGTCATTCATATAGAGAATCATTAAATGGGGAAAATGTGTTCTGCATCCTTTTCCGTGCGTTAATGTTACATTCCTGCCCCCGACACCCCCTTCTACACCCCTCATCCATTTCTCTTTCTGTAGCATTCAGAGTGCATGATTTCATCTCCTTGATTATCTCTTGCCTTGGGAATGCTGGCTTTGTCTCTGAAACCGCCAGAATGTGCTGAGCAAACACCACTCCCAGTCAGGCTGCATCAGGGCTGGTGGTTAAAGCCTCCTATGCAAGAAAACTCGCTAGGAGCTGCTTTTCAATGAGATCATCTTTAATTATAGGAGGTTGTCTTATTTTGGAGAACTGGATTGAACATGAGGGCAGTACCAAGGCCAAATAAAAGAGCTGTTGTTTCCGAAGGCTTTTGTAGCTTTCTAGGATTGCAGTTTTGCACAAAAGTGGGCATTCGTTCTTAGTTACATTGCAGTTTCATCTTTCACACTGACCATGTGGTTTCTGTCATTGGTAGCAGTGCCAGTAAAATCTACAATGGATTTTAAAAATGTAATTGGGAAGGAAGTGTTTTTTCTCTGAGAGAGATGAAGAGCTCTATATCTGACAATGCAAACTTCTAAAGAAGAACTGTGCTGTTCACTCAGGTCTGTCTGGCTGTAGACCATTGTTGTTCTTGTGCATCAAGCAGCTGGAGTAAGCTGAAGCAATGGAAAGGGAAGGATTGTTGGCAGGTATCTAATGGAAGTCCTGTGATGGGAGTGCAGGAGTTCTCTGTGCAGCATCTCCAACTTGTTGATGTATTTGCTGCCACAGGTGTTCTGATGTGCACAACAGGAAATTAAGATGGGTTAGATGTTACTGGGACACAAGGAAGAGTATTATGTTTCTGTGTTAGCTGATAATATCTAATCTATGCAAATGCAGTCTTTTACGGTCTGTAGATATCTCCTTCTGCCTTCCATGAGGATGATAAGTTTTTAGAGCTTGCTAAGAACTTCACAGAACATCAAGCTGTGGCATTACATTGTCAGAAGTGATCCAAAAGAGGAGAAGTAGTGTGTGAAAAGAATGTATAATTTGAGTTGCATGTCCTGACCCGCAGTCTGTGAGAGGGAGGCACACCTTGACATCTTGAATTTGCTCCTTGAATATTAAAAAAAAGTGGGCCTGCCATTGTTTGTACACAGCAGAGGCAAATAATGCAGATGGGGATTACAACCACTGTTCAAATCTTAGTCAAGCATGTGCTTATTAGTCTGAAGAGTGTCAAGGTCCCAGGTTCTCTCTGCCAGGCAGTCCAACACCTGCAGTTTAGGAGCTGCCAGTGCATGTGAGGACATCTGCTGTTTTCTGTCACTATTCTTATGTGCCTATGAAGTTGAGTGTTACCCTGGTGTTACAGAGCTTGCTTCCAGCACAGCTTTTTGGGGTAAATAAATCATGCCAATCGAATTAGGAAGTGATCCAATTTCTTGCTCATAACCCAAATTAAGTAAAACAAAGCTTGTATTTTATTCTGTTTTAGAAGACGTTTAACTCTTTGGCATGAAGCCCTCTATAGTCTCTTCCAGTCCGTCACACAAGTGTCAAAGAAATTGTTATAGCTTGGCCAGAAATGCTTAAAGATGTTCTAGAAAAGAGCTTATTCTCACTGAGCTGAGAGGATGAGCTTGTGCAGAGCTGAAAATGGCTTCCAGGAGTTTTCAGGTGGAAGTTTTGCATGTCCAACCTAGAAACTGGCTCAGTTTTGATTGTTTCTGTTGAAATTGGTGCTCAAGTTAGTGCTAATCCACAGTTTAGCATGGCCTAACAAATAGAAGGTGTAGCTCTATCACAGGTAGTGAAATTGAGACAGAAGCTAGAGAAGGGGTTTATGGACAACAGCTGAATCAACATTTTAGAATCCTTAAATCCAAGAAATTTGTCTCCATGAAATTTAAAGACCTGGAGATAGGAGCTCTGTTGATCTCTGTATGTTGCTTTTTAGTCAGTGAGTGGAAAAAAGTGTACTGCTAACAGGTTATGAAAATGGAGTGCTGGTGGTAAGCACAGGTCTATCAGCTTGACATTGATGCAAAGCAGAATAATGGAGCAACTGAAAGAGGAGTCCTTTACTAACAAATTAAGGGAGCAGCACTTTGTTAGCATCTATCTACCCAAGCCTAAGGAAAATGGATTTTGTCAAATCAGCTTGATGTATTTTACTTTACCAAGATTACAAGCTTGCCTGATAAAATCTGCAGTAGTCTTCTGAGCGGGCCTCCTTCACCTCTGGATCCAGAGAGAAAAAGAACAATGTCCAACAGAAAATGGTTTTGATGCTGACAGATGTCCAAATGGGGATGGATGGAGGGATTAATCTCTGAGCTGTTGGTGTATGGAGTAGGGTTCCTCAGGGTTTGTTTGCTGGCTTTTCAGTATTTAACACTTGTGTCAGTGGCTTGCTAGAAAACATGAAATGATTATTGGTACTATTTGCAGATGTGCATGCAGACTGGAGACAATTGAGGGAATAAGTAAGTCACCTCACTGTAAGAGCCACAGGGTCTTCTATTTAAAGCTCAGGACAGCAGGCCTTGCAGGGGCTTGAGGTTTCCGTCCTGCAGAGCAGTGACCAAGAGGCCCTGATGGATGGAAAAGGGAATATAAATCCTGACACTCCGCCAGGTTGTGTGGTTTGATAAGGCCCCATTGTGGATGTGGAAGGAAACATTAGAAAACTAAACTCAGTATTGGCAAAAAGGAAGTGGGTTATTTACAAAGTCACTCTATGTTGGATAAAATCCACTTTTGTGCAGAGGGCTAGCACAGATGATATCAGGGCTTGGAATGAGATTTTCATCTTAGGCTGCCTTTCAGTGGAGTTTAACCTCAGTATGTAATTGTGTTACATCAGGATTTAAATTCCTTATTTACTGTTTTCTGACAAACATTTAGGTAAATGTTGCATTAAGTAGGCATTTCTTTTTAATAACATTGACATTTATCTTGCTGTTTTCCTGACATTTTTAGCATCTTCACAGATACCTGCATAGCTATTTCTGTTCTAAAATTTGCAGTAATTAATTGCTTTTCTGCATGGCTGTGGGAGCAGCTATCAGCAAAGAGAAAGGGAGGCACTGCAGTTTCATATCATTTGATTAAAGGTAAATTGAAATAATTAAAGATGTGGTATTTAATGTAGAGGCTTTAGGGCTGAAAACCAACATCCTGATACCTGCTGAGAAACACCTTACTCCACAAATAATCTCTGTTCTAGTAACTCCTGCTGTGGGTAAGGCTAGCATTGGAATGTGGCCCACAGTAATTACTGTTTTGAGACAAAGGGGACGCTTTCTCTTCACCCAGAAATAAATCACTGTGATTGCTTTTCTCCTATGGAAGAGCACTGTATGTATAATTTAAGATGTACAGCACAGCAGTGGAGCCTTTTAGAACTGGATCATCCCACTGGTCAGCAGTAAGAAAGATGAGCAAGTGATGGGTGAGCAGATAAACAGTAACAATTCTGGGAGCTGGCAAGTGCCAAGGATGCTACAAGTACTTGCATAGCCAAGAGCACTGCACATCTTTCAGTCACTGTTATCAGCCTGTCTGGAGGTGAGACCCAGCTTGCCCATGTGTGGCTAAGCTGCAGGAATGTCTCAAGATTTCTTTTCGGGAAATGCCTGAGTGCTGAGTGGAGCTGCAGTCAAGTCAAGAAAACCAGTCCATCGTGTCAAGTGCTAATAACAGGAATTAAGTCATTCTGTGGGCACGTTTTGGAAGTATGAACAAGTGTAATCACCTTGGTGTCCCTTAACAGGCTGGCTGGCTATGTGATGACTCTGGAGAACCTTGGAATAGCTTTTGATGGCAGAGGCAAGGGAGAGCATCCCCTTTGAGAGGGTATTTGCTGAAAGTGTGGGCCTTCCTCATAGCTGTGAGTGGGGCTGCTCCGGGCATAGCCAAGGGCTGACCTCACAAATGCAGGGTTTTTTGTTGATGTATTAACCAACCACTTGAGAAGGGTTTCCAAAAACAGCTCTTTTTTATTACTTGGTGAGCACTCAGAACATTTATTTCTATGGCAGAAACTGCTGATGTGCTTGTATCAATTTCCTTTCCATGGCTGTCTTTTCTTTCTTTACTCTGGGGTCTGAGAAGTTTTGGGAATACTGGGATCTCTCTCCCTCTCTTCCATGACTCCAGCTCGTCTCCAGCTGTGCAATCAAATTCAGTCTCTCTGTGTTGCATGCTGCTGCCAAGTCTTCAAACCTTTAACCAATTCTGTCGTTAAATAGCCCCTTCTCACAGTGCCACGAAAGCACATCTCGCTCTGCATGCCCCGAGTTTCTGTACTGGAGGCAGGGCAAGAACTAGAGAAGCTGCCTCTGCCAGAAGCCACCCAGCTCTTTCAGGGCTTTCCACCCGAGCAGGCAGTGCTCAGTGCTCGGTGTGATCCCTGCACTGGCTGAGAGGAGGAGTGAACAGCGAGCATCAAGGTTCTGTGTCACAGAGCATCTGGCAAAGCTAGCGAACCTGGTCTTGATACCATGTTTTGTCTTCTGGCTCAGCTGAAAGGCTGACTCAGGAATTTTAGGAAAGCATGTTAAGTAGGCAGCCAGCGCCTGCCACAGACAAGATCGCTTCATTGTCTCGCGTGTGTTCATCCGAAAAAGCAAATGTATGTAGTTTGCATGTCTAATGCAGGTAGAAGAGACAGAAAAATGTCAGAGGTTGTTCTGTTTCATTTCTGGAGCCATTCTACTTTTGTGTAAAATCAGCATAGTGGTTGAGGCATTCTTATTATAATTTTGCAGACTCTTGTTTGTAGTGGGAGGCATTGCCACATGGCATTCTTAATCTCCCTTTTTCTTTTTTTTTCTTTTTTTACTTTTTTTTCCTTTTTTTCTTTTCTTTTCTCTCTTGTTTTTTTCTAATTTTTGTTATTTATGAAATGTTATTATTTCAGTTCTGAGTAGATTAAAGAGTTTGGATCGGCAGTTCCAGATGCAGATGTTGTCTGTTCATAAAGTAGGTCCTGTACAGTAGCAGAATTAAACTGCCAGTTTAGCTGTGCTTGAGCACCTCTGATTTGATCTGAAAAAACCTCCATGCTGGTGGGGAAAGTTAGCAATTTGTTTTCAGCACAAGCATGAACTTTTATGATGCAGAAGTTATGCAGCTGACTGAAGTAAATTGATTTGTTGTATTGCTGCTCTTCCATCCCTGTCTCTATCTACTGGTTATAAACCCCTGCCTCTTTACCCCTGTTGAGAGCAGGTTTCTTACTTTCTGGACCTGCTGGGCTTACACAACATGTCTGCTGAGAAAAATTCCTGTTGTCTAATCTTGAGCCTTGTGTATTTTCATGCATTTTCTTTATATTTGCATTTAAAAAAAAAGGAGGGGAGTGTAGTTTGGATCCTAATGAGAGTTTACTTAATCAGTGAGTTCAGCTTGGAGGCTAAACCAGCCTTTTGCTTTTGAATCAGTCCGTGGCTGGTGCTGCTTTTGTACAAGTGCAAGGTGCCCTTATTACGTTTGTTATTCACAATCATTTCCAGCAATGTGAGTGCAGATGCAGCCAATCATTGGTCCTTATTTCTAGGCTTTTCTCATGGAGAAAGAAGTCTTTCTGATGTTCTTCTGAAGCTGAGCATGATGCAAAATTCAGGCACACCTTTCATCTTCCTCTGTCCTGATGCTTACCATCCTCTCTGTTGAAGCACGGGGACGGTGGGATGTGTGTAGCATATGGATCAAGTCTCCTGTACGCAGGGCTGGAGACAGACCACAGCTGTCTCTCTGTGCAGGACCCCAACAAGGTGCTCATCCCAGCCCCCGCCTGTGGAACATTTTCCACAGTGTCTGTGCCCAGCCCTATTTCAGGACTGGATCCCCATCTCACGCTGGTCCCTGCAGGAGGTGGGGCGGGTTACCCTCACACAGGGACTACAGCACTGGGTGAACGGCCCCTGCCTGCACCTCTTGCTTTTAAAACCTGGGGGAGGTTCCTTTTCCAGAAGCCTAGTGGAAGATGTTTCAATCTCTTCTAATTGTGTCGTGCTACAAAACAAAATGCTATTTGAAAATCAATGCCCCTTTGTACGCAGCTTCTGTCTTTCACCTCTGTCACTGGGATCAAGGCATGGAGCTGAATTACAAGCCCTGCAACCTCTGGGTGATGACTGGCAACGGGGCACATTTGCAAGGGGCCAAAGCCTGGCTGAGACTGGGGGCAGGGGCAGGGAAAACCATCTCCTTTAAGGAAATCTGGCAGCTCAAGCAGACTGACAGAGTTTCTGTGCGCCTCATCCAGACCACAGTCAGCCACTGGTCTGGCATGCCCGTGGCACGCTCTCCACACCCATCCTCTCTCTGCCAGGTACAATCCATCCCTCTGTGCTGACCAGTGCAAAGGCATGTAGGGGTTATGGAACAAAGATTTGCCTGTGCAGCTGGTGAAGTGAGAAGCACTCACTCTGGGATAGAAATGATGACAGTTTTTTTTTAAACCAAATTATTTATTATTTGAGTAGATGAAGCAGTAACTGTGCACTGTCTTCAGAGTCATTTAAAACCAAATTAATGCCATGCACTCGTAAGCCAAGGCATAGGGACACAAACAAATCCTTCTTCCCAAGTCTCAGGGGAGCTGCTTCTCCCTGCAGCTCATAAGAAGGGCTCATGAGTGCTTAAAATGCCATGTATCAGTTACAGAGTCCATGCTGCTGTTCAGATGACACCACTGGTAAGCACACAGTTTTCTTCCCTCTTGACCTAGTAATGTGTGTGCCCTCTTGTCATCATCCCCCATTTTATTTTAAAAGGGAGCAGGCTACACCAGCAGCATAACAATTTGTTTCACAGAGGTTTCTCCTCATCTCAGGATGATCTTTAGCAAGGAGCTGGGGTTGAATTGACACATGGGAAATTACTGTACTAGTGCTGGAGTACATGGGGAGTATGGCCTAGCCCATCTGCATTCAAAGCTAATGCTGCCCTTGCTTTTTTAAGATTTTTTGCATAGCAAAGGTTCAAGCAGGGTGCAGCAATGCTGCTCTTTGCAGCTGGAAATGCAGGCAGAGGTTTGCTGCTCCATTATGTACCATCTGCCATTGGGTTGCTGGAGAAGCTGGCAAGTTCTTCCAGATAAACACCTGGGTGGGTTATTTTTGAGAAACTGATTCTGGGACTGTCCTCAACCCAAAGACCTGTTAAAATCAGTGGTAGTCTGCTGAACAGGGATTTCTGCTCATTGCCATAATGACTGATATGACTGGGCAGAGAAAACTATCAGCTTCCAGCTCTACTTGAGCAGATATTTCTGCCCAGGATAACACCCCTCTGGGGGTGGGGAATGAATAGAAATTAGTTCTAGGGAGTTCCAAGGGATGGCAAAGCAATTTAATCATAAGGTAAGTGTTTATGTTGCAGAAGTATCTGTTTTGAGTAATAACGATTTTAGAATATAAAATAGAGAAATGAAATATTTTATGCATGAAAAATATTTTTGGTAGATTCAGAATACTAGATTTTATACTGGAGTAAATTTATACCTTTAGTTCTCTTCAAAAAAATGAGATTTTTGCAAGGGAAACAGTAGCAGGACATTGTCTCATGGGGAGAGATGACAAAAGAGGGGCTTTCTCTCACCCTATATTTACTTTCAGAAAATTTTGGGTTTTTCGCATTAGTATCTTGACCAAAACCCCAAACGTTTTTTTTAATCCATGCTCTGGATACTGCTTTATGCTGTACTGTGCAGAGTAGGGGCAAGTGACTGGAATAGACTGATGGGGAAAGCATAAAAATTATTGCACAAAGAGAAATTGTTTAGATATCTTTAACTGCCAAAAGGAAGGAGAAAAATGGAGACTCAGCTGTGTTTACCAAGGCAACAGAAATTTTCCTGAAATGAGGGCAACTTTGATATGAGCTATTAATTTTGCTTGATTTTTTCAGGGCTAGTTCTGAATAAGGTTTGAATGTCATGTTTTTGTGTGAGGGCATAAACAACTTGCTTTCAGTTCATGTTGGTTTTGCATCTGTGCTTCTGAAAACTGACGCCTGACCTGGCACTTGAGGACCTGTAAGGTGGCTGAGGTTGTAGTGCGACCTGAAACAAGTTGTGCCCGTGTGCTTTTGGGAAGGGCTGGGATCCTTGTGGCACCAACACAGATTCTTGAAATGGTGCCAAGTGCATTGTGTTAATCCTGTATTTTTTGCCCTTCTCCCATCTCGGCAAAGGTTTTGCTTGTGGCCTTGATCCAACAAGCCGTTTAACTGCGTACAGGTGCAGGCACACGATGGGACCTTCTGGCACGTCTCCCTGTGTGCTGAACTGTATTTTCAATGAAAAAACAACTACAAGACAACTTCTGTGCCCACCTGCCCCTGCCAGCCCCAGCCTTTGTTAGTGCTGAGTACAAACATCTTTCCAGGGCACCAAGGTCAGGGTGACAAACCAGGAAATACCAAAGGAAGGTACCAGTCCCTCTATTTCAGTCTCTGACCTTCAAAGAGAGTTGGTACAACTGTTGGGATTTACCCGCAGCACTCTGGCTTTATGCAGTTTTGCAGGGTGGGGCAGCAGGCTGTGCCTGGGTCTCACTGCTCCCTGAACATACTTGTCTGAGCACAGGTTGGCTGGTCATGCAGGGCCACCTGCAGCTCTTGCACCATCAGAGATCCACAGTGTGCCAGTTGTCAGCGGCAGGCACAGGTGGTGATGTCCTGGAGATTGCCAGCCATGAAACACTAGAGGAGAGCGAATATTTTTCCGCAGGGTTTCCTATGATCACATTTTTTCCTGTTCTGTAGACACAGCTTTTAGCTGGCTTCAGTACCTGCAGACCTATGTGAGATGTCAAGTCTATTTCTGCTCATCCCACTAGGCCACTCATGCTCCTGACCCACTGACCTTTAGCCAAGTCTTGCTCCTTGGCCGCTTTCCTACTGAAGATGTAAATGAGAAGGAGCTCTGAAGGGTGTCCTGTATCTCACACCTGCTCTGATAACTATGCTTCCCCATTAACAGGAGTCCTCAGCCTTCTATTTCCCCACTGATACCTTTCCTCACAATTTCACCCTATTATTCCCCCTTTCTCCTTAATCCAAACTTTTCTGCCAAGAAGAATTTGTTTAGCTTCAAGTGCTTTTTTCATTTCTCACTGCACTCAGATTGCACCATCTCAGAGTGAGCCCTGCCCCTCCTCATCACCTCCTTAGCAGAGCCAGGTTGTAAGAGCATATCATTACTTTCACTCCCTGGCTGAAGAGTACATTTAGTAGATATTGTTCAGGTAGTGAACAGGGGTAGTGAACACTCCCACTGATTGTGTTGAACGAAAGAGAAAACCTGAAGGCTAGAAATTTTCTTGACCTGCCCAAGCATGTGTGCTGTGACCTGTTTTCCTAACCTCTTGCACGTGTGACTGCCCCCGAAGAGCTCCATTGTTGTGGAAATACAGTGCTGAATTGGCCATATACCACTAGGGAATTACTTGGTGCTACTTAAGTGCAAATGTCAACAGGCTCACAAATACGAAGTTATGACCAGAATCTGCTTAAGAGCAAGTTCTGATAGACCTCTGTCCACCTCGAGAAAATGATGGATTTGTCTGTAGATCATGTGCCCTGGCATGCACAACTGAGAAGAGTCAGTCCTATGGAGTTATTTATGGTGTTTACCTCATACCAATGATATCTTCCTCCTTTTGAGCACTCTGACCAATCGCTGGGTACAGACAAGTTTGTGAGATTTGGGGGGAGTTTTATTTCAAAGGAATTCTAGGTAACACCTAGAATAATATTTGATTTTAACCCTGAGGAAGAAAATACAACTAATGGGCATGACTCACTTGCTTAGAGAGAAAAAAATCTGCTAACATCCTTTGACAAATGGACTTGAGTGAAGCTTAACCCAGGACCCTAAGCCTTGGGCCCATATGAAGGGGTTCCCAGAGAAGTCTTTGTGCAGCTTGACCTTTCCTTTGGCAGCGCCGGGCTCCCCAGACTAATGGGAGCTCTAAACTTTGTTCCTTTCCCAATCCAAACCCTAACCCTAGGCATGAACCCTTTTCCAAGGACCACAAGCTGTAGCAGAAATTAAAAAGCTAAATGGGAGAAATGTTTTTACAGCCTCCCTTGTCAGCCACAACACAATGGGAGTTCAAGGGCTTTCCCTCCCCTAACCCTAAACATTGACCTTGGCTGGATTATCACAAGCCACACCAGTGATGAAATTTTCAGAGGCAAAATCCTAATGAATCCAGTCCTTCTCTCTGAGGGAGCTCCTCGGCAGCCAAAAATCACATGCAGCTCTAGGCTTTAACATTCTCCTAAACCTAACCCTAACCCTAAACCTTCTGTGTCAGCTGAGCATTTGCCAAAGAGACTAAGCGATGGCCAAGATAAAAAACTTGTGATGGGAGAAAGCTTTTTGCAGCCTCTCCTTTGCCTTTGGCACTGCATTAACAACCCCACGCCAGCTGGAGCTATAGGACCTGTAAATGCTTTCACTGAAACCCTAAGCCAAGGTGTGGGCTGCTTCATAGGTTAGAACACTCATCCATGGAACAGACTTGAAAAACATAGCAGGGGGTTAAATTTTTAACTGTTCATTCCAACCTTTTCCAAATCCTTTGCAGACCTTTGCCATCTGGAACTTTAGGCTTTGTCCCTCTTCCATCCTTATCAATAAAACCTGGCTGTCATAGTTTTGCAAGGCCTGGTTTTTGGTAGCGGGGGGACATACGGGGCTGGCTCCTGTGAGAAGCTGCTAGAAGCCTCACCATCACGTCCTGCAGGGCCAATGTCTGGCTGGCTGCAAAGATGGACATGCCGCAGGCCAATTAGAAGTGGTAATGCCTCTGTGATAACAGATTTAAGAAGGAATTAAAAATAATCCTGGTTCTGCAGTTTTAATTCCAGCCAGAGAAGAGGGGGTGAGTGAGAAGATGTGAGCAGAAAACAACATGGAGACACCAAGGTCGGTTTGGAAGGAGTGGAAGGAGGTACAGGAGCCAGAGCCAAGATTCCTCTGCAGCTGGTGGTGAAGTCTGTGATGAAGCAGCTGTGCCCCTGCAGCCCGTGGAGGACCACAGGGGTGCAGAGACCCACCTGCAGCCCGTGGACAGGCCCACGCTGGAGCAGGGGGATGCTTAACAGGACTGCAGCCTGTGGGGGAGTGACCCAGGCTGCAGCAGTTTGAGGGCCGCTGCTGCCCGTGGGATGGACTTTCTAAAGGGAGAAGTTCCTGGAGAAACTGTCTCCCAGAGGGGACCCCACAGAACAACAGGGGAAGATGACTC
>WBMZ01004495.1:0-24455 GCA_013400975.1 Atrichornis clamosus | reverse complement strand
CTCCCTGTGCCGTTGGGGTAGGAGGTAGAGTGGGAGGAAGGGGTGGAGGGGGAAGAAAGTGTTCTCCAACAGCTCATTTTACTTTTCATTATCCTATTCTGTTAGTGCAATAAATTTACTTTCATACCTTTTAAGTTAGAGCCTCTCTTGAATCCTTATCTCAAACCTCATGGACACTTTGATTTTTTTTTTATCTCCTCTGTCCAGCTGTGGAGGGAGTGAGCGGGTGGTTTCCATGGGTGCCTGGCCTCTGGCCAGGCTCAAACCACAACACTGGCACAGTTGATCCTTAGTCAAGCACACAGAGCAATGGTCCAGATGAAAAAGCAGAGGATAAATATTTCTGTGGCCTTCACTTTCCTTCAGGAATCCCTCACCAGTGCCCTGCTAACTGGTGCTGTAGATTTTGTCCCTTTCCCAACACTGAACTCAACTCTAAGGCTGTGCATGGAATGTACCCTTTCCTGAGGAACCAGAGCCCAAATCAAGCAGTTGTCAAAGGAATGAACTTCTAGGACACTGCTGCTGCTTTTGGCAGCCTGTGGGAAATGCAACACCTACTGAAGTTTCAGGGCATCTCTCCTTCCTAAAACAAAAGCCTGACTTTGAGTTAACTTTAGCTAGGGATAGCCTGCCATGGTCCTGATTAAGGTATCAGAGGAACAATCTTTCAGGTAACTCATGCCTTAATTCTAACACTAAATGTGGAATGAGCCTTGGGTAATCATTTAAATGAAAAAGTTGTAGGGAAGAAACATTTTGCTTGCCTCCTCCTTACTCTGGAGGCCCCTTGGCAGCCCCATGCCAAACAGAGCTCCTGTCCCAACTTTCTCCCTGTTCCTGTCTCAACCCTAACCCTATCCCAGACTCGCATCTCAGGTTATCTACGATCCAGGGAAAAAGATTGTCAGGGGTTAATTTTTTTTTCAGCCTATACATTGTTTTGGCAGTTCAATGCCAGCTGGACTTTTAGGCTTTGTCCCATTCCCAAACAATGTTACTGTAACCTGAGTTTATCCCTATACTTAAACTAATCAAGAGATAACCATGTTACTCCAGTGCCAAAATGCTGGCAATCTCTAGTCTTCCTTCTAGCTACAGTGACTCACTTTTACTCTTTAAGGCCTGTGTTCCTTTTGACTCTTAGTGCCACAGCCAGGCACAGCACAATTAAAGATTATTAACAGTCATGCAGTGCAGTGTGTTTGTGAGCTCCATTTAGGGTTCTTCCTCTCTAATATTAAAAAACCCCAAAAAACTCCACCTGAGCCAGGTAGCACTGTTGTGTCTGTGATTAATTATGGGGAGGATTGAAGGCTAGATAACATCCTTGTGACATGAGAACATTTGTCCACTAACCTGTGTGGATGGTGTGCTGAAGTGGTGGTGACAAGGGCTCCACACACCAAGTATCTTCCTGCCCGTTCTGGAGCAGGCCAAGTGCTGTTCCCCTCCATCATGAAGACTCTCCCCCGGCATCCGGCTGGGAGAACAGAAGGATCAAACCAGCTCCCCGTTCTTTTGCGTCCGGCTCTTGCTGTTCCTGCCAACAGAGCCGAGAGGAAGACCACGTGTTTATTTTCATGTAGTGTCTCCCACCCATCAGCTGGAGCAAGCCATGGATCCCTGCCATTTAAACCCTGCAAGCATTTCCCTCCCTTCCCACCCCCTTCAAATCTGTGTGCCCGTGTTGGAAAGTCACTTAATAATAAAATAAAAGGCTTTCTACGTTAGGAGAGATTATTTCTGTAACTTCTGCTACAAAATGTTCCAATATTCTCAAGGGCTTGTGCATCTCCTCTATTGTACTTTAATTCTGGGAAGGCTGGAACATCCACCCCCACAAAATATTTTCCATCAGGAAAAGGCATGAGCTGGAAAATGGAACAGTGAATGTTTTTGGTGTGCCCTCTGGTGATTCCTGTTTCAGATGGCTTTGAATGAGGGTTATCTCCTGTAGCTTCTCAGATCCTTAGCAAAAGAATAAAATCTGCTCCTTGAGATCAGCCCAGCTGCATCTAAAGCTGTGAGTGTACCACAACTCAGAGCTGTAGGATCGAGTTTAGACAAGTGCAATGGAAATCAAGTTAAACCTGCAGCATGTGCGATTGCTTTTACAGAGAGCTTGAGGGTTTGAGTCCAGAAAGGGAGGATGACTCTGAAAGTTCGAAGGAAAATGGAAAGAGCAACTGATAGGAAAAAAAATGGCTGTATTATGGATTTCTGTAGGCAAATACCAGGTCGAGTGCTGATGAGCGGTTACTGCCCGAGCATCACTCATGGGTTATCGCTTTTGGAAAGTAATAGACTATAGTGAGCATCCTCATTCAACTGAAAGAGCCCTGCTGCACTTTCATGACACAAAAGTGCTCACGTACATGGGTTTGGTAGTGCTGTAACTCCGTCTGTAGCAATTAAATCGGGACATCCCTCTGACATGGATTCAGTTAGATTGGTGGACACGATTCCCACACATCTAGTAGAGAAGGCTGTGTGGATGTGAAAAACTCCAAGCTGATACAGCCACCACCTGAACAAAAGTCTGTAATGTTGTGATGATACTGGCAGTAAATCACAGTGCTCTACCGAAAGGTAGTGTAAATCACTAAAACACCCAAACCCACTCACTGCAACATAATTTTAAAAAAGTAAAGACAGGCTTTGTGTTGCTGTATGCTCATCTTTCCAGCTCCTTGACACCAAAGGCCAGAGGGATATATGGATCTGCAGGCAGAAGAGGAGAAAGGCTGGGTGAGCCAAAGGTGGAAGAGCTGCCCTGGCACAGCAGATTGAAACTGTGCTACAGTACCTCCTTTGGGGCTGTTGTCCTGCTGGGTAACTGGCAGCCCAACGGGAGCAGGGTCTAAGGGAGGGTTTGATGAGGCTGGAATTGCCTGGAAGGGCTCTCCAGGCGTAGGAGACAGGAATGGGGAAGGTGCCTAGGGAAGGAATGAATGGTGAAACAGGTGTGTGAGTAAAGCAGTTGGCAGGGTACTGGAAAGCTGTAAATCTTCAGCCCTGCCACACATCTGACCATTTCACGTACTTGCTAGGTCAATATTTGTCATATCATTGTGTCCTGAAATGTGCTGCTTTTTAGTAGAAATAACTTTGGAGCAAGATATATTATTTATTCCCTACCATTTCACCTCAGCCAGAACACTTTTTCATGTGATTTAACTGAATTAACAAGTAGGCTGTGATCTGATAAAGCAGTGAATTCTGCATTGGTGCTACTGGACAGAGTTCCCCTGTCTCTGGGCATGGGGCTGTGACACCAGATCAGAGCAGCAACTAGGGGAAAAAATTAAAGAGCTTAAAAAATATTTTTTTTTTTAACTGGATGTTGAGGTAGTGTGAATGGGCAGGCTGAGGTGGGGTCGTCAGCTTGTCTTGCCATGATGTTTTCAAACCTTGGTCAGTGGTTATGCAAAGCAGAGGAAGCACAGAAATAACAGTTTGCCATTAGCTGTTGTGATGTATTTTGATTAACTGTGCTCACAAATTCTTACAAAAGACTGCAACCTGCTCATGGGACCAAATTAAGCTGAGGAACGTTTATTTTAGATTTGAAAACACAGTGATATATTGGATTATATATCAACAACAAACAAGTTCATTCTCCGTACAGAAATCAGGAAGCGCACTTCCAGCAGAAGGCATGAAGGGTGTTCATGACCACCACTCACGTAACAAGCTGAAAACGTGCTTTTAAATGACGGTCCTCTCTTGCCACAGCATTTGGGGTAACATTTAGAGAGCCCAAGGAAATCTGTGAGCCTTTAAAATGACTAGCTGCTTGGAGGTGGATTTTATTCTTCCAGGAGTAAGTGACTATTGTTTCCTATGGTAACTCTGAAGTGGAGTTGTGTTTGGTGTTGGGGAAGCGCCTTGTTGCACACTCAGTTCCCTGGCTCAGGGTCTTTTGCAATGCCTGAGGGGGATGCACTGAAATGTGTTTACTAAGTCTTTATCAAAAAGTACAGTGGGAGGAAGAAGAGGGTCCCCTTCCCTCAGAAAGTGCCAGCATTAATGCAGGATGTGGTAGATAGGGATTAGCTTCCTCCTCTCTCCCTCAAGCTCCCTGGGCTCATCTCTCACACTTTCCTGTTGAAGCTGCTTCACTTTTTTTCTGTAGCCACTTGCTAGAGAAAAAAAAGAGCAAACACAAGGCAATTGCAACAGTAATACAAGTAATAGTAGTAGTAGTAAAAATAATAATAATTTACTATTGACATCTGCATGATTCACATTGGATTCTGATCATTTTTCTGATCACTGTTTCCTCTTGCACCTCTGAGATGGCAGGAAATTTGTTGGCCCTGCTCTCCACAGATGAGACAAGGACATTAAGGAAGCAAATCTGAATCACTGGAGTTGCTGTCTGCTGCCCCTTACAGACTCTTCTTACTCTCCACCATAGCCAGAAATGTAGGGTTGCAGCATGTTCAGCTCTACTTGGGAGAGAATGCAACTTACCCTTAGAAATCAGGGTGAATAATTCCTTTTGCACAACTAAAAATTAAAGTGTAGGAAAATGATGAGGAGGAAAGAATATACAAAAGTGCTGAAAATTATTAATATTGGCAGATGAAGAATTTGCCTAATCAGGAAGGTAAAGACTGGGGCAAGGTGGAGTCTGAGCTTGTACATGAATATTTTTCCAGCTTTGCACATTGCCACTATGAATTTAATGAGGGATCAGTCAGAGAAGAACTTGCAGTAGTGATTGTCATGTCTGAAAGCAAAGCCAAGAGACCTCTTACAAAAGCTTGATCCCCATCCCACCTTTACCCGTGCTCTCAGATCACTAACCATTGGTTGCAGCTACTCCAGGCTCAAAGGGGAAAATGCTGAACTAGGGCAACTCTTCCTCCTCCAGGACATTTATTAAACTAACACCTTTATTATTCAAAATATTTGAACAAGTGGTAGTACGGTTACCTCCCTCTTTCAGAGGTCTGCTGACGCCAGCCCTAACACAGCAGAACAAAGCGGCGACTTTTGCTCACACACCATTTCTCCTCTCTCTTGTTCTCCCTGCCCTAACTGACCCCTGATGAAGGGCAGGTGGAGTCCTGAGCTTTAGAACAGATTATTTTGTTCAGCCTTGGAATTGAAAGCAAACACTCCCAAGTCTCCTTTGATGCCAGCTGACCTGAATCAAAGCTTGCAGACCTTTGGCTGGTAATGTTTACCAGATGCAGCAGTGAAGAAGCGTTTCCAACCTAACTTCTCTCTTGCTGACATCCATACTGAAAATTAAGTGCATGGGTAGGAGTTTGGCATCTGACTGCTCTGAGGGAAGTCTTGCAGAAGAGAAAAAGCAAAGAGAAAATTATCTTTCTGCATAGTCCAGTACATTCAGGTGCTTGACTAGTAGCTTGTGGTAATCTGGGTAAGTGTAAAAGGCCTGTAACAGGTTCTGCAGCACTGGGGTATGCTGTAAGCAGGATTTGTACCAACATTTAGGGGAGAAGGGGGAGTCCTGCAGGGCAATTGCACACTGGCAGGAAGGCAGAACCGAGTGAAGGGAGGGAGCACCAAAAGCAACATTAATGTTTTTGCTGACAGAAGCAGAAGAAAATTGACATTGTCACCTGAGGGACTCTCAGTGGCAGACACAGACACTGGCAGGCCCTGATGGCACTGGGGACGCAGATACTCGGTCACCTGCCACAGGGAGAGAGAGAGAGATAGTGACAGCTGCCTGATCACCACGTGTAGAACAAAACAGGGATGCAAAGAAGATATTACTTCATAACCTGCAATCATCATCTCGGAGGGTCCAGTCCTGCCACCAGCTCAGTGATGACAAAGCAAAGGCGCTTCCGTATGGAGGGAGGAATGAGGTTGTCTTAGGAGAAAGGGAAAGAAAGTCACACAAACACTCTAGTTTCGGAGGTTCAATCTATTATGCGAGCACTTCTTCTGAGCCTGTTGAGAAGGGGAGAAGGAGCAGGAAAAGGAAAGGGGGAAAATGTAAGCATTCATATTTCAGAGGCCCAGCTGCTCAGAGCAAACCCAGACAAAAGGCACTGTTGTCCCACGGCTGGAAATAACAGCCAGATCAGGCTTTGAGGCAGCAGGAGAGAGTTAAGCATCGCATGACAGAACATGTGCACCCTTGTGACAGCTGTTGTGCTGTATAGCCAGCTTTGAATATGATACAGAAAAATACTAACCAAAAGAAGAATATCCAGGCTCCACAACTCGCTGTGTGTCCCTGTATACCATGGGGTTGTGCCTGTACTCCCAGGACACGACAGCTTGCCAGCCCCGCAGTCACATCAATTCCCTGGGGCCCCTGGGAATGTGCTGGCAATCCTGGGGGATGGACCCTCCTTTCAGAAACTGCCTTAAAAAGCAGCAGCAAGCTGGGAGGAGGGAAAGCAACCAAAGGATATATTTGTGCAAAAATCTGTGAAACAAAGGCTGGTGAGTGTGTCCTGTGTGAGGGAGTACAGCCTTCAGCTTGTCTGGGGTTTGGGGCAGCTGCAGGAGATGTAGTGTGGCTGCAAGTCCTGCATATAGGGAAGGAGAACAAAAAGCAGGGCTAGATCTGAGTCCACAGGAATGCTCTCCTCTCACTGCTCCTTGATTGGGGAGGGTGTGTGTGTGCCAATTGCTGATTAATTATCATCCCTGAGAGACCATGTTAGGGTAGTTTGACCTGGACTAAGACTTCTCATCTATCTTTGCTTTTTAAAGAATTGGGGCATAACCACTTCGTGTGGCCAGCAAACTTCACTCCAGGCTTCGCTGTCTGAAAAATCATTAGCTTGCTCTCAGCTCCATGGGCCTCCCTAGGTGTGACAGCCACAAGGCCAAAGAGCATGGCATGGGCTGTGTGCATCCCTTCCAGGGGCTGAAGCAGCTGCTGCACAGTATCTGGTCTCTCCATCACCTGCCAGACCTGCATCAGCTGCTGGGGTGCTCCCACACCCCTATCCAGCATGTATCATTGAACACAGGAGTCTCTTCTCCGGTGCCAAACCCAGCCAAGTCCTACAGCCTTCTCCCAAAGATATTTTTGCCTCTGTTGTTCTGCAGTCTCTTTGCCTGAGTAAGACCCTGTCATTTCATGATTCAAGCAATAAATGACATATAAGTAAAATGCTTACATGACCTGTGTATCACATGCTGTTAACCCATTCTTTGTAAGGAGCAAGTGGCAGAACGCAGCTCTTCTCAACAGGTCTCATCCCTTGTCTCCCAGGCACCTGCCTTCTTCAATCCTCACCTCATTGTACAGTTACGAAAACATCAGAGGGATGTCTGAGCCAAAACCCATACAAGACTGAATTTTTGTTCCTCAGCTACTTTGATGCATCCCACTGCAGCCCTCCACAACCAAGATGCAAGGCAAAGGATGGACTAAAAGGGACCCTATGTGTAGTCTGATCCCCCATGGATAGGTGAGAAAGAAAGTTGAGGCTCTCCCCTATCTGATCCTGAATCCTGGGGTGCAGCCTGCCTGGCCTGCCTGTGTTTTGCTGTATTCTCATTCAGTATGTGTGTACTCACGTACTCTCACTGGGAACTCCAGTCTCACGCTCACTATTAGCCTGGCCTGATTCTGGTCCCCCACCCCTTCCAGTGTGTCCAGTGGTTTGTTTCGGTCTTGGACTGGAGTCTGAAGAGATGCAATAGGTCTCCCAGACGGGAAACTTGGACCAAGGCCTGGCAGAGGTTGCAGGTTTGGGCAGCACATATGTGGGGGCTGCACCCCCTCTGTGTCCCAGCAGTGCCAGCAGCACAGTGCCTGCAGCCTTTCCTTCCCTCTTTCCTCCCAAAGCACGTCAGGGATGCCACCCTGGCACAGAGCTGCCTCCTAACAGGGGTGCTTAAGATGATGTGCATTTCAATATTATTTAGCATGTGGTTTGCATGCTGTCTAGTCTTTTCTTGAAAGAGCAGTGTATAAGGAGGGAACTGACGAGTCACACTCTTTTATAGTCCTGCAGGAGCTACAAACCCTACAGCTCCAAAGTAGCACAAGCCGCTGATGAAAGGAAGAGCCATGTGTTGCTACCACAGGTGAGCAGCCAGGCATCTGCTTTTACAAGGAGTGTTTAGAGGCTCTCAGCGAGCACACCCTTGCTCAAGTTCCTATCAGACAGAAATTCAGTCTCAGGAGGATTTTTTTTCCTTGAGAAGTTTTCCAGCCATATGGTGCCAATCGCAAAAATTCATGCCTGCATAATTTATTTTGAATAGGTAAATCTCTTCCTTCTGTCTCTTCCTTACTCAGGTTTCCTTAGTGAGACAAGAACCAAATTTATTTTGTTGTTTTTTGGTAATAGAGAAAATAGAATAAGAATAATAGAATAGAATTGAGCCTCCCTGTCTTGCTCCCTTGGACTTGTGGCAGTTTTTCCTTGAGAAGTATTGCCAGAAGGGAAAGGCAGGCATGCTTGTCCCGTCCCATGGGGTGGCTCAAGGAAGTGCTGCTCTTTGCCACCTCATAAGCAGCACAGGGCTACTGACAAATGCCCCTGCTGAAGTGAGGGAAGTCCAGAATTGAAATTGCATTTATGTTATAACATACTTCTGTTACTATATACATGTCCAGCTCCTCTAATAAAGTTCACTGTGGTTTCCTTTCTGCTGCTGTATTGCACCACCTTTGGAAAACACACTTCATCACCACTTCAGCAGCCCTGTTGTTCTCCTGGTTGTCTGCCATCATCTCTTGAGAACTGGAAATGAGATCTTTTATCTCCTGAAGGCAGTACACAGATGTGTGTGTGGCTGGATGGGTGTGGGTTTAAGTGTGTCTTCTGTTTGGTTGCTATGCGCTCAACAGCCAAGTGAGAACACCGGAACTGTGGCTGCCCTCCCCTGGCTCCTCTCACCGGGCTTCACCATCTCAGTGCTAAAATACCTTCTCATCAGCAGACTGAAAGCAGTGGTGGGAAGGTTCTTCTGTGTCCAACCTGATGTAGTCAGTCTGGGCTACAAAAGTGCCCAAACTAATCCTGCAGCTGGGTTATTAACTGCAGCAATTAGATGTGCACTAGCATGTGTAAGCAAGTGGATGTATCCAACTTTGGGAAAGATTTTAAGTAGGCAGCTCTGGCAGTCCTCTCAGTTTCTCTCGACATGAGGATTTTCTGCTTTACTGGTTTATTTTTGGACATGCAGGCTGCAGAAAAAGGAAATTTTTAATAGAGGCATGGAGTCTCATTTGAGAAAATAACTTCTTTCCATAAGTATGGGAGAACATTGCACTGTTATACTTAAATCTGCACGTTTTGCTGACTTAGAAGTCAGTACTGCATTTCAAAGACTAACTCACTAATCCTGATTGGTGTCCTTTATCTTTTGATGTTTAAGAAGTTTTGTTTTCCAAACTCTCCTTTCCTTTCAAGGTGCTTCAATGAAAAGTCTTCTCTTGCCCACTTTCAGAACTGCACACAGCATCCTTCAGTTCTCCCTGATTTATCTTCTGTATTCTCTTGACTAAAAGCAGGTCACAAATTTGCCCTGATTTATGATCTGACATTTTTTTTTCCTTTATTTCAATTCTGCATTTTCTGAGACATTTGTTTCAACTTAATAAAAAAAATGTATTTCCTGGACTACGCTTGGCCCTTTGGAAGTAAACTGTGGTGGTCTACCACTGCAACAAGGACAATAAATACAACCGGAAGCAGAATCAACAGATTCCATGCTGATACTTTGTCAAGCATCTGGACCTTTTTATTTTTCCCTTGAACTAACACTACTTACATGTTCAAATGCAAAAAAGTGTGTTTAAAAATAAAGTGAAGGGTCAAACTTTGACCTTGTCTTCTGTGGGAACCACACTGATGTGGTGCTTAAGACCATGTTCTGGTCAGAATTCCAGAGTAGAAAGAAGAATCTCTTTCATTATTTTCTTTTGATTTTTTTTGGTGCAGCAATAGCTACAGGCAAAAAGACCCACTTATGTCTTGAAGCCTTTAAAACAAGCCACACTTTCCAGTGACAGTTCTGGGACTTGTATATCACTTAATTTTTCTACTTTTCTTCTAGCTTTTTGTCACCAAACATTTTTGCAGGAAAAGAGGATTATTATTATTAATTTTAAAGAGATCATCTGCTCCTGCTTCACATCTCTCTCTCCTGGAATCTTTATTTGCTTTTTGTGACATCAGATTGTTGCTGTGGAAGTGTTTATCATCTCAAAAATAGAAGAACATGACATAATGCAGGAAAATAACATTGTAGCTGAGGTACTTTTGAAGATATCCTCATTTTCTTTTATTTTCTCAAACTCTGATTATAATCTGTTTGCCTGAAAAAATAATTTTGCTGACAATAGACGTTCTACCTATCTACCCATATCTCTTGCTAACATGTATGACTGCCTCAGAACTTAGATGACTGCCAGGTTAGAAACAAGAATCAAACCAAGAACCAGTGAGTTGCCTCCAAAGGGATGATCTGGGCCTTTTCTGTTGACATGCTTCTTACTCTGGCATTATCCTAGGACATTATGACCCTTGTTGCTACCTTTCTGTGGTCCTTTGAGTTGGCTGCTGCATACTTTATTTCTGCACCAAAGAATTTAAATTTCTCATGGATTAATGAAGTGCTTTGTGGCAAAGCAGAGAAGGGGTGTGGATCCTTCCATTATATGGTTCCATGTGACTGCCAAACACTGGATTTAATGACACAACAGGCTTCTTCCAGTTATTTTACTGATACTAGTAGTTCAGGCTGGGCTTGTAGGAGAATCTGGACTATTGCCCTGACAATGCTTTACTTGTATTCAAGCCTGGATTGGGAGTAGGACTCTTGTAAAGAGTTCTGAAAGTCACAATTTACCCAGTGGAAGGAGCTGAGGGGAGCAGACTACTGCCTGAAGTCCACAGACTTCACTGATTTGAAGCCTTTTGACTCTGCATCCCATACTCTTCTTCTGAATTTGCTTTTTTAGAGAAATACTTTCTCATTCTCCATGCAGCAATGGAGTCTCTTTGCATATCACAGTCTAAAACTTGCCTGAGGCGTCTCAACACTTTAATCATGAAACAGTAATACAGGAATCAACAGGAAAGGCTTTTGGCAGCCACCACAATCCTTCAGACACAGTCCCTTCTCTATTCTGTGTATGAGTTTTCTGCAGAATTTGGCTGAATTGGCTGTGAGACTACTCCTTCATGCCTGTTTTTCTGCTGGGGTTTTGGAGTCTCCTTCACAGTTCTTACCACCACCTCCGTGTTCCCGCTCCTTTCTTTGTCATGTCTCCTTTATCATCTTTCATCAGGTGGGATCAGGCAGTCTCCACTCTGCAGACAGTGGACATGTAGAGGCATCCTCACCCCACAGTCATTCAACGGGTCTGCATGGCTGCATTACTATTCTGTCCAGGAAACATTACCCTGGCATGGGAACTGGACACCAAACAATCAGGCACACAAGGGGAATGAGGGAGAGTTACCCAAGCTGCTCTTCAGTGCTCCATCTTGGATTCACACGGCCAAATGTGTCTGAATGCAACATCAACAATGACAGACCACAGGTGCCTCCTGCACGTCACCCTCAGTGCCTCTGGGCATCTCGATGGCTTTTCAGAAAGGAAAAGCACAGAGGACCGGGGTGCAGGCTTCTCAAGGTAGCCCCATGGAAGGTGTAGGGGAGATGGAAAGGTCCATGCTGGTCCCATGGTAATGGGCCCTGCATGGCTTCTGGAATGACTTATAAGGAAGGAAGCCACCTCTGTCTACAAAACAAGAGAAGAAAATATGAGGCAAGGTGTTGCCACAGCAATTTTAGAGGCTTGCCTTAAAGAGATCTTGATAGAAAAAGCAGCAACTAAATGCACATGGTATAATGGGAAATAGAAGGTTTAGAAAACATCAGTTGTTCTGTGGAGATACAGAGATGCCGGTGAATGTGTTTTAAAAATGGGAACTTTATCCTCATCTTTTTTTACTTAATAGAAAAGCTGATTGCATTCTTTTTCATATGAAAATCATAGAATCATAGAATCGTAGACTGGTTTGGACTGGAATGCCTTAAAGATAGTCTTGTTCCAGCCCCCTGCCATGGGCAGGGATACCTTCCACTAGACCAGGTTGCTCAAAGCCCCATCCAACCTGGCCTTGAACACTTCCAGGACTGGGGCATCCACAGTTTCTCTGAGCAGCCTGTTCCTGTATCTCACCATCCTCTCAGTGAATAATTTCTTCCTTATATCTAATCTAAAGCTGCCCTCTTTGAATTTAAAGTAATTATTCCTTGTCCTGTCACTACATGCCCTTCTCCACCTTTCCTGTAATCTCCCTTTAGGTACTGGAAGGCTGCTATAAAATCTCCCTGGAGGCATCTATTCTCCAAGCTGAACAACTCCATCTCTCTCAGCCTGTCTTCACAGGAGAGATGTTCTGGCCCTGTCATAGTCTTTGTGGCCCTTCTCTGGACTCATGTCAACAGGTCCATGCTCTTGTTTTGTTAGCCTCCAGAGCTGGACCTGCCCCCCAGGTGGGGTCTCAGCAGAGCACAGCAGAGCAGCAGAATCCCCTCCGTCGCTGTGCTGGTCACGTTGCTTTTGGTGCAGCCCAGGACACAGTTGGCTTTCTGGGCTGCAAGTGCATATTGCTGGATCACATCCAGCTTTTCATTCACATCTAGGCCCTTCTCCTCAGGGCTATTCTCAATCCAGTCTCTGCCCAGTGCTTGGCTTACCCCAACCCAAGTGCAGGACCATGGCACTTGGCCTTTTTGAATTTCATGAAGTTTGCATGGTCCTGCGTCTCAAGCCTGTCCAGGTCCCTCCGGATGCCATTTCTTCTCTCCAGTGTGTCAACCACACCACACAGCTTGGTGTCATCAGCAAACTTGCTGAGGGTGTGCTCGATCCTGCTGTCCTTGTCAATGACAAACGTGTAGAACAGCGCCAGTCCCGATATCAACCTGAGGAATGCTACTAGTCACTGCTCTCCACTTCCACAAAGAGCCATTGACCACAACCCTTGGAGTGTGACTATTCAGACAATTTCTTATCCACTCAGTCATCTATCCATCAAATCCATGTCTCTCCAGTTTAGAGACAAGGATGTCATGTGGGACAGTGTCAAATGCTTTTCACATGTCCAGGTACATGATGTCAGTTGCTTTTCCCTTATACCCCAGAGCTGTAATCCCACCCTATTAGACCACAGCATTTGTCATGTATGATTTGCCCATACTGAAGCCATGTTAGCTGTCACCAATCACTTCCTTATTTTACATGTGCTTTAGTATAGTTTCCAAGAGGCTCTGCTCCATCATCTTGCTGGGCATGAAGGTGAAACTAACGGGCCTGTATTTCCTCAGGTCTTCCTTATTTCCACTTTTAAAATTGGGAGTTATACTTCCCCTTTTCCAGTCAGTGGGAACTTCCCCAGACTGCCATGACTTCTCAAATATGATGGATAGTGTCTTAGCCACTTCCTCAGCCAGTTCTCTCAGGACCCATGGATGTATCTTGTCAGGTCCCATGAACTTGTGCACCTTCAGGTTAGGAACAATGAGCAGTTCTTCATTCTCCCAATCTCTGCTTTTGTCTTCTGCAACTTGAGTGGTGTGGCTGGAACAATTTCTGATGAAGACTGAGACAAAAAACATGTGCAGTACCTCAGTTTTCTTCTCCACATCCCAGGTAACCAAGTCTCCTCTATCCTTCCTGAGAGGGCCTACATTTCCCCTAGTTTTTCTTTTTTTCACTGATGCACCTATAGAAACTTTTCTTGTTGCCCTTGATGTCCCTGGCCAGGTTTAATACTGTCAGGGCTCTAACTTTCCTAACTTGATCTCTGATTGCTTGAATAATTTCTCTGTATTCTTCACGGGCTACCTGTCCTTGCTTCCACTCACTGTAAGCTTCCTTTTTGTGTTTGAGTTTGTCCAGGTCTTTGTTCATCCACACAAGTCTGGTGGCATTTCTGTCTGACTTCCTCCTGTTGGGATGAACTGCTCCTGTCCTTGAAGGAGATGATCCTCGAATATCAACCAGCCTTCTTGGGCTCCTCTTCCCTACAGTGCCTTTGTTACTTTGGTACTTTGGTACTTTATCAAGCAGATCCCTGAAGTGACCAAATCTTTGCTCCTGAAGTCCAGTGTAGCAAGAGCACTATGTGCTCTCCTCACTGCCCTGGGGATCTTGAGCTCCACCTTTCACAGCCTCTGCAGACCAAGCTGCCCTTGGGCTTCACATTTCCCACCAACCCCTCCTTGTTGGCGAGAACAAGGTCCAGCATAACACCTTTCCTCACTGGCTCCCTGTACTTGGAGGAAGAAGTTATCATCAGTGCATTCCAGGAACCCCCTGGATTGCTCACACCACACTGTGTTGTCCCTCCAACAGATATCAGGGTGGTCAGAGTCCTCCACGAGGACCAGGGCTTGTGAACATGAGGCTGCTCCTATCTTGGACTCATCTGCTGTGTCTTCCAGGTTGGGTGGCTTGTAGCAGACCCCCACGGTACTGTCACCTGTCCCTGCCCTCCCTTTACTCCTGAGCCATAAACTCTCCTCACCCATCCTCAGGTGGAGCTCCATGCACTCCAGGTGGTCGCACACAGAGGGCAACACCACCTCCTCACCTGCCCTGCTTGTCCTTCCTAAAGAACCTGCATCCTTCCATGCCAACACTCCAGACACAGGAGCCATCCCACCGTGTCTCCGTGATGCCCATAAGGCCACACCTCTGCAGGCATGTGCACGTCTCCCAGCTCCTCTCATTTATTCCCCATGCTCCACGTTTGCACCAAGGCATTTAAGCTGGGCCCCCCGATGAAGATGACTTAGTGCCTGGGAATTCCTTTGTGCTGCCCTTCAGGTACTCTCCTAATGACCTGTGATCCTTCTCCAGGCTCTGGGCATTTCTTGCTGGCCCTGACATCAAACTGGAAGGGATTCATTGAAGTTTTTCTCCCCCAGCAACCTTAGTTTAACAAACTTTTAAAACTTTGTTAAGCTTCGAGTTTAATAAACCCTTTAGTTTAAATAAAACAAACAAGTGAAAAGGAAAGAATGGTAAATTTTAAGCAGCCCATCTAAAAACAAGGAATCTGCAATTATTTCAGAGGCATTTGCTTCGTCCTGCTCACTAACTTGTAACTCAAGTGGAGTAATTAATTAATTTGAGGCACTCTGAAACGTGCAAATGCATTTCCCAGCATCTCCTGTAATCAATCACTCTACAGGGAGACAATTAATTTATCAAAATTAGGAATTCCTGATAGGGCTGTTTTACAGTTCCTCTACCTGTAGAGAGAAAAACAAAACAATGAATTAAAGAAAAGGGAGAATTTCTCCAAAGCAATGACTCCCCAGCTGAATAAAATTGAACCTGTTGTGGTAATGAATTTGTTTTGGGCTTGGTGAGGAAGTTGGTGATTTCCAATGATAAGCAGCTCCCACAGACATCAGTGCCCAGAAGATGTAGGAGCTCACAATCTGCAGTATTGATGCCAGGTGTCAGCTCTTTCTCCTAAGCCATTCAGCAACACTTTGAAACAATTGCTTGATTATAAATTCATTGGCTCGCTGATTACCTGCTGAGGAGCGGTTTCAACAAATGTGTGGCCGCAGGCACAGGACATCTGGCCAGCTGCTCCCTCCGCAGGTCGGTGTCACCCTCAGGATGTGCTGGACGTTGTGGTTCCCACAGCAGCCCTTGTTGGAGGCATGATTTTTCTCCGTGGCCCTGGCAGAGGGGCAGCCACATGGCCTGAGGCTGCGGGGCTCTGCCGTTTCACAGGCTCCAGCAGCTGCTCGGTGTGCTTTCACCTACAAAGTTCGACGTCTTCAGGGATGCCTATCTGGACCCCAGCATGGTGGAACCCCGAGTTTGGGGATTTTGAGTGCTCCTACGATGTAAATATCAGAGAATAACTTATAAAAATAAGAATAGGAAAATAAACTAAACAAAACCTTGCCTCGAACTCTGTTGAAATCAGCGATGCCTTTCTTTTGAACCCATTAGGATTTTGATTTGGCTCTTGAGAAAAATTATGTTTTCCCATGAAAAATACACTAGAAGTATGTTTGTTGTTCCTGCATTCAAGTACAGGATTCTTCCACATTTTCTCTGCATAATGAAGAATTATAGACTGATTCCTAATCAGTTAGCAGCCAGGAGTGAAGAATACATTCTACACACCAGGCTTTATCAGAGAGATAATGAAACCCACATGACATTTCAGGAAGAACTTTGAAAGCTTTTTTCCTTAGATAAGCTATCTTCTGCTCTGTAAGCAAAATTGTTGTGACTATGGGTTTTTCCTGCCCTGATTTTCATTAACATAACCATTTGCATAAAAAGCAAGATTCTTGTTTCTGAAAAGTCCATATTCTCCTGCTGCCTGTTTTCCCACCTACCCCCCAAAGTTTTCATTCTCTGTTGGCAACTTGATAAATCACTTCCACTAAACTCAATTACGGTATCACCAACACAACTTTATCACTTCAGGTGATAAGGAATAAGCAGCAAGCACAGCCACAAAACCTGCAGGAATACAGATTATGTTTCCATGTCATTTGCTCCATTAACAGCTTGTATGAAGCGTTTGAAAAAAAAAAGGAACAAAAAGAAGACATGATAGAAAGAGATTACAATCTTTACATTTCTCAGATGCTTACAGCCGAGGTAATGCATAAATTATGAGCCCCAGGTAGGGCCTTTGAGAGCAGTGGAAGGACTTTCATCAGCATCAGTGAGTTTCAGACGGAACAACACATTTGGAGTGAAGCAGAGTACCATTATGTAATGAGCACTGACAAAAATTGGAAAGAGAAAACAAAAAGCAAGTGAGAGGTGAAAAAAGGCTGCAGGCGTTTTTGCTGACTTGGATATAAAGGTTCACAGCAGAAGCCGAAAGAGATCCTTATCTAAATGGAAATAGGGAAACCACTAAATCTGAATGAGATTTTGCTGATCCAGTCTAATTAACCTGGTAAATGTTCAGATACTTTAGTAATTAAACTTTAACTTTAAAAGCTAAATTGCTTCTAAATAAAATCCTGGGATTTACTTTTGGCATAGCGATCAACAGTATTCTTGTCTTCTACAGTACAGGAGTCTGGAGCATCATTATGACAGCCAGTGTTACAGTACAACCCACCACCAGAAACAGCTTTGAAGAGGAAGAGACCCATATTTAACTGTAGTCAAGAAGACCTTCGGGAAGAAAAAAAACATTAAAGCATTTTAACCAGCAAAATTTCATCTAATATTTAAATCATTAAGTACTCAATCAACGTGCTGTAAAAAAAAAACACTCTGGGAAAGTTAGTGGACAAAACTATGGTGATAATGACAGATTACTGAGAAAGAAGAATGTCTAGTTAATAATCATCATCCAAAACTTGTTTAAATATTTCTAAAATAGAGGCACACTGCAGCTTGGAAAATGTAAGGACTAACTGTAAGACAGGAGAATGTGTCCCAGGAAGGCTGTGAGAGTGGTTATAAAAAACGTCCTTGGCGCGACTTCCCGGGGCAGTGCTGAAGAAGAGGAGCATTAAAAAGAAGCAGTCACATTGCTGTGTGTCTGTGCAGCCTGCACAAGACCACTCTCAAGCGAGATGCCCAGTTATGGGGTCCACACTGCAAAAACAATGGGGAAATGCTGGGGAGAATCCACAGGAGAACCATTCAGGTGACCCTCATCCTGGAGACCAAGCCTTCCCAGGTATGACTTCAGGTAGACAGGATGGCATTCTCACTGAGAAGGAATCTTTGTGGCCTTATGTTCTTACACACAGAAGACTCTATCTGATAAGGAAGTGTGGAATGATATAAGGTTGCAGGCAAGGGGATAACAAGATCCAGTGGGTAGAAATTTAAGTCAGATGAATTCAACCTTGGCACAAGAAGTAATTTCCCACTGCTAAAGTTTAATGGGATGTCAGAGAGCCTGAACAGGGAGGGAGGTGGCTCCATTCACTCACTAGGCACCTCTGTCAGTCTGTGGTAACACACACCCCTTACGACATGCTGCTCTCTCTGGCCCTGCTGCACGTAATGCATACAGCCACAGAGGGGCCGGGGGACCAAGGTACAGGGGATCAAGTGCAGAGGGGAATTTGGGGCAGACGAAATCTGGCACAGGCACATACTGGTTATTTGCACTGCTGCGGGTGGCTGTATGGATGAAAATGCAGTGATTACTCTCTTTGGTGCCTCCTTGCTCCACAAAAGAGGCTGGGGAACACTTTGGGTCTAGGCAGTGCCAGCACGTGCTAATAAGGCCATTAGTGCAGTGAACCTCCCTGCATCCAGACTTCATGCAATTGCCTGGAGGGATCTGGGGGCGATATTTTTATACTGCCAATGTATGACTACTATATATGTATTTCAGAGGAAGGCAGAAAGAAGAAATTTAACTCCAACCACGCACTGTAAATCCAAACAGGATGGATCACAGCACACCAAGGCAATCATTTGGTGCTGGGAGATAATATTGAGACTATTTTGCATTCTGTTCAACCTATTAACAGGAACAGAACTGTGCCAGAAGAAACCTTTGGGTAACATCTGCTGGTGTCCACCACGCAGAGCACAGGCCACCACAGGTGTGCTGACTCCTGCTGCCCACCCCTGCCTGGCACCACCACAGCCTCCTCAGCTGATGGAGCCCAGGCTTTACTTCTATCTCCAAAGAGGAGAGGGCAAACAGGATGTGGTGGCATGGAGGGAGTCAGTTTGGGTTTCCTGTCCTTTGGCTACCTGAATGCTGAGTAGAAAGGAAGAGTTTTTGGTTGAGAACTGGACTCCTCTGGCTTTCTGCTGAGCCTGGCTGTAGCCCTGTAGGCTGTAGCCCTTTAATTAGTGGGAACTAACTGCATTTGAGAGAGGCTGTCAAGCATTATGGGAAAAATTATTTTTGATTTAGCAGAAAACATTTTAACTTGAGGTGTCCTGTAGTAAGTAGGTGCAGATAGGAAGCCAGCGTTTCTGAGAGCACGATATGTCTTATTTTCAGAAACATTCCCCCCTCACTGAAAACATGTCCTCTTTGGACAGTGACTGAAAGACAGGAGATGAAAGGCTGCTGAGTCTGAGGTTTCATACCAGCCAGCACCACTCCACCTTCCTGGTGAGGGGTGGAAGCAGTCAGTAGGGTGGGATCTGCTGGGGCATGTTTAGGCTGGTGTTGGACCTGAAGAAGGCTTGGGTTGTGTAAAACCTTTTGACTTATTTACTTATCAAAGGATTTAGACTGAGTTTTTTACAAGAAGCTGGCGCAGACTGAGCCCAGCTCAGTCCCACCAACATCCAGGAGGAACTGAGCCACTCTGTTCCCGGACCTTTTTGAAAATCCCAAACTTCCTCTTCCCGCCTGCCCCTGAGGGGCTGGGAGCATCCCAGAGTGCTTACTTATGACTTATTTTGTAATGTAGTAATATAATCATGATGTGGCAGATCTTAAACTTGCTGAACTCCAACAACTAGTGTAACGTGGAGTTCGAAGAGCTGGCAATCGTAAATGGTTAACTAACAAGTGTTTATGGTGCCTCATGATAGTTGCTGGCACTAAGACAAGGGCAGTAAAAAGTGGATTAGATGAAGATAAATGTGAGACACAGGCAGAAACAAGTACTCTAGCAGATGTGTGTGGAAATTAATGGGGTGGTGATAATAACAAATTCTGATTCGCCACACAGTAAATGTGTCTCTTGATAATCAGTTTCCAGTAGAATACCAACCGGGCGTGCAGGAGACAGAAACCTAAACGGGGTGACATCTCCACTTTGCCAATGCATTGGATAGACCTAGAATAGCTCAAAAAAGATAGCTGGAAAAGTTGAGTTTGTTTTGTCCCCTGCAGTCTTCAAGATTTTATTTTCTGGGTCTGTGACTGAATCTCTTGACAAATAAATCCCCAGGGCTACCAGGGAAAGATTTCTCCCAACTTGAGCTGAGATCTTGGCCACATTCCAACTGCAGCTGCTGCAGATATCCTGTCTGATGTGGGGCGGGCAGTCACCACTGACCCCACATGTCTGCTCGTCTACCAGACTGGGATGTGAAAGCTCCCACACAGCACAATGCTTTGCCAGATGTGTTGTTGAACTTCGTGTATTTATGTTTGTGAAGAGAACATAGGATGAAAGGCATTGCAGAAATGCAAGATATGAGTTGTTATGATTTAAAAGCAACTCTGGTCTAGCAATGTTGCTTTCAAATATTTGCATCCTGCAGGCATTTCCAGATAAGGACTCAAGCCCAGTTGTTGGTTTTTTTCTTTAGTTCCATTTTTTAAAGGAGCAGCATGGTTTCCAAACCCTTTGGAAACTGAACTTTTGAGCTTGCCTGCTGCAGGCTGTGTGACCACAGGCATGGAGGGATGGAAAGCAGTCCGTGCTCTTGCCTCTTTTCCCCACATGAACAGACACAGTTCCTCTCCCAGCTTCATCCTGCACATCCATCCTTGTAGGCATGTGCCATGAAGGAAATGCAAACCAAGCTGGGACATTTTGCCAATGTGCATGGAGCTTGGGCTGCAGCAGGGCAGGGAAGGGAGGAGGACAGAAAGCCCTGACACTGGTGTCACCACGGGGGTACCTGTAAAAAGGACCCACCTCATCACTGGTACTTGGTATTTCCTCCCAGTTGCCTAAAGTGAGGTTTGAGTGAATGTGAGAATAAATACTGTGGGATGTCTCTGAGCACCTGCTAAAATCCAATAATCTAAATAAGCATGGGGCACTAAAGACAAAGACAATGGAATTTATAGAGTTCTATCTTACATCCTAAAATAAATATGACATTTTCCATTCTTGGTGAAGGCAGCAGGTGCCTCCCTTCTCAAAGTCTCCCTGCTGAGAATGATCTGACCACATATGAAGGTGCTGCTCAGGTACTCTGTCCCCCATCCCCTTTTTCCTGGACTCCCCATGTTCAGCCACATCAGTCCTGGGCTCTCTTGTCTCAGGCTTGGGCAGTGAGGGCTCAGCAGCTGAGGGCAGTGCCCAAAAAGTCCCCTGAAGCAGTGAGTGGGGAACCTGCTGGCTCCAGGCTACCGACAATGTAGCCCAATCAAATGCATCTAATTTCCCAGTCACCGCTTCTTGCACACATGACCTGTTAAAAGGATTAAATTAAAAGAACTCCCAGAGCTAATCTAGTGATGATATGATGAGAGACAGGAGCTCAGGCATATCCCAGAGGTGACTGATCAGGTTTCCTAGGATGTATTATTTATGGGGCCATCTGCTTTAGACAAGTATTGAAGTCTGAAGGGGAGAAGGATTTCAATGGAATACACTCATTTAACTGGGACAGGGTGATGGTGGGGGAGATGCTGTGATTTCTCCCCTCCCCTTCAAAAAATGATGCTGTAGTTATTTCTGCAACAAAGCTGGCAGCAGGGTACCTGTGTGTCGATGCCTTGAACAAAGTGCTGCTGAGCTCTGAGGGCTCACGCACGTCCTCACAGAAGGGGCCATTCATGGCATGGTCCATTAGCATAAGGGAGAGAGGTGCAAACACATTCCAGTCTGAGTTACTGGTACTGTGAAAAACACAGGCACATAAACAGAGACATGGCTGGAATGTGAGGAGACAGGGGGAGCAGCCAAAAGAGGCAGAGTCAGCAGGAGAACAGGAAGAATTTCCCCAAAATAGATGATTTAGTTATTATATAGCTCAGTAACTGCAGGATCTGTTTACAGCTATTATGAACAACACGAAGCAAAATTGCAAATGTGAAAAAGGAAACTTTATTTCTGATTTAGGGTGACATGTTATTTAAATAATATGGGTCAAGCAATCTGAAATAAAATATCTTGATGAACAGGATTCCCTTCTGTCCATCTCCCACAGTGCTAAAAGCAGCCACCTTCTGCTGACATTTCCCTATCACATGTGTGTTATCAGATTTCTAAATATCGAAGATTCCTCGGGGTAATATCTAAGCCTTTTTTAGTGATCAGGAGTGAAAGTCATGTCAAAGCTTTGGTTGGAAAAGTTCTACTAAACCTTTACATAGAAATTTGCTGGAAGCTACCTGTCAGTTTGCTGCCTACTTTCCAGTAATTCAGACTAATGACTCGTCAACACCCTTTTTTTTTTCTCCCTTTTGCATCTGTCTAGAAGGAGCTTTCTGCTCCAGTTACTGGTTTAATAACACAAGGCTATCTACTGAGGCAAAATTCTCACCCAGTCTTACTTGATTTGCCTCATGACTGTTTTCCTAATCCTTATCTTTTAGTTTTCAAAAAAAATTATCTGAGCAACTGGTTCTAGCATACAAAGGCTTGTATTTCTGAATTGAGGTATTGCTTAAGAGCTATTCTCCTGGACACTGGGCTTATGCAGGAAAGTTTTGATTACAAAAAATATAGAGTCACAGGCTATAAGAAAGGTGGCTGTGAACAACACCAGAAATCCTTTTATGCAGAGCTTTTGCTTAGCTGAAATTTCAGTTTCTGTATTATGGAAGGTTTCTCCCAGAGCTGCTGCCTCTCAGTGTTTTATCCAGACAGGCAGGGAATTAGGCTTCAGTTTGATAGGTGATTTGTTGTATCATCAACATGCCGTGTGTTCAGGCTGGGAAATGCAGCCTGCAGCAGGAGCCTGTTTTAGGCCATATGGCAGGGTGGTTCTTGCCCATGAGCTTCACTGAGGTGCCTTTCTGGTGTAGCTGCCATCTCACTGCACCCCTGGCAGTGGCACGCCGAGGCACCATCGGGCCCTTCTGGCTCAGGGACACTGTCATGGATCATGGCAGCCGGGAAGAGGCAGCAGCAAAACTCCCCCATGAGTGGCCTTCAGCCGTGCCAGTGTAACATCGCTACACATCAGTTATCCATGAGGACAAAGGGCTGGGTGCCCTCGGCAATCCCTGCTCTGCTGCTCGGACAGTGAGGGTCAGGTTGCTACGAGCTGCGTGTGTGCAGGAGAGGGGAGTACACGAAGCCCTGTCCGGAGGCCACACAGGCAGGTGTTGTCCCTTGCATACTGCCTTAAGGTACTCTGAGGGCAGCTCCTTGGCATGTGCTTCAGTCTCTAAATACCCAGCAAGTGTGTGCAGACAGAACCCTGCGTGAAGGTGAGTGCTTGGGGACAAGCAGGGACATGCACTTTCTTCTTGCTGCAAAAGTTGGAGTCAGCAAGGTGATAAAAAGCAACCAAGCCACTGGAGTCCCTATTTGTTCCTGCTGCTGTAAAAATTATAACAGTGGTGGATTTGTCTCCTCACCTCCCAGCCCAAAATCCTCCCAAGGACTGGATTTCTCTCCCAAAATTGCTCTGGTTCGCAGCCCTTCACATACTGCAGGGAAATGACTCACAAAAGACAAGACCTTTGGGCCAGGCAGAGGTTCAAGGATTTCCTTGCAGGACAAAATACTGGAGTGGCTTCTTATCCTACGGCTTTTGAACAGGTATCTCTGCAGAGACTTCTTCATTTTGCAGCAAAACAGGCTGAAATGTTGTGAGAGATTCTTAAGGAATACCTACAGCATGCACGTCTCCCTGTGTGTTGGTACAGAACAGCACCCTGATGCTGCCACCCCGCAATTAAAGCAGGGATGAATCCTCTGTTGCTGATGGGTTATATTTGCTGGATTTTTCTGACAGATCATCCTCGTGATGATTTAGTGAGTTAAACCGTCTTGATGAAGACACATGATGTTGGAGCCAAGGTGGTATAGGTGGTGAGAGTAGTTCCTGAAAGTGATGAAGGGAGAAGAGAGGCTGTTCTTGGTGGTGTGACATCACAGGATCTCTCAGTCTCATTTGACCTGGCTCTCCACACTGCATGGTGTTCTCCTGTCCACTGTGCTATGTCTCATTCAGTCAGTGAGAGAGTGGATCAGGAGACCAAGCGAAACCAAGGGAAGGTTCTTTCCCTCTTTTCATTTGGAGTATTTGCCGTCAAAGCAGCCTCCCTGATCTGGACCACTGCATGGTTCTATGCAGGGCTGTATGGGAAAACACAGTAATGTGGGAAAAAACAGGGCAGAGTTTGCTTAACCCACCTTTGCTGTTAAAATAACGTTCACAGCACCAGAACCTCACACACCAGACCTGAAGCTAAATTTTACTTTCCTAAGAAGGCATCTCCTCAAGTTAAGCGCTGATGTTTTCTATGGAGTCAACAGAGAAAAAAAGGGCTTCTGTCGGCTTCCAGGTCCTGCTCCTTTAGGTGTAAAAGTCTGTGCCAGGTGGACTGAGTTTTGCTGAGTAAACAGCAAGCCACAGTAGTGGTACTTTTGAGGTCTGCATGATCATGTTACTTCCAAGAGGCAGCAGTAAGTACAGCCTCTCTTCTCAGTACCCCTACATGAATGTGGACGTGTCTGGCTGCCTGGAGGTGAGCCCCATGAGGAGTATCTGGGACCTTATGGACTGCTTACAGCTGCTTCGCCACTGTATGTCCAGGTGTGTCCCATGACCATGAATATTGTCGTAGTTTTGCAAGGCCTGGTTTTGGTAGCAGTGGCGGATGCAGGAGTGGCTTCTGTGAGAA